>VNJQ01002310.1:0-48598 GCA_008042515.1 Drosophila truncata
TTAGAATTTCGATTTTAATTTCATGAAAATCGGACGACTATATCCTATAGCTCTCATAGGAACAATCAGAAAAATAATATAAAAAAATCATAACTCCGCAGTTTCTTAAAATATTTTCATCAAATTTGAGATTTGGCCACTTAATATTCTTTCAGAATTTTAGTTTTAATTTCATGAAAATCGGACGACTATATCCTATAGCTGCCATAGGAACAATCAGGAAAATAATAGAAAATATCCTAACTTCGCTGTTTCTCAACATATTTTCATCAAATTTGAGATTTGGCCACTTAATATTGTTTGAGAATCTTAGTTATAATTTCATGAAAATTAAACAACTATATCCTATAGCTGCCATAGGAACAATCAGGGTAATAATAAAAAATTCAGAGTTTCGCTATTTCTCAAAATATTTTAATCAAATTTGGAAATTGACCACTTATTATTATTTCAGAATTTCGACTTTAATTTTATAGTTCAATTGCAATCTGCAAGGGTATATAAACTTCGGCGAACCGAAGTTAGCTTCCTTTCTTGTTTTTATATAAATCAAGCGTCATACGGCTTTGGCAACTAAGAGAGATAGCGATAGCTTCGATAAATAAAAAGATAGTCCAGTAAAATAATGGTTGGGTTAATGCAAAAATAGAGTGAGAACTAATAGCAAAGGAGAGAAAGATCTTAAGAGAATTAAAGTAAAAGAAACAGTACAGTGCACGGTGAGAGTAGTGGGTGCACTTCACTCCAAAGGGGACAGAGATAAACAGAGAGACTGCAGAAGATACGTAGCCTGAGGGAAAGGTTTGAGGCTGAGACGGGGACTCAGTCTCGAGTGGGTGGGATTCGGTGACCGCTTAGTGGTCTAGACCTGGCACCTACCTGATGTCGCGGCTGTGGTTGAGGGCGGTGAGGAAGCGGGGCTGCACATAGGTCCAGCAACCCTGGTTCTTGTGCTCCTCCTGGGCCCACACGAGCTCGGCGTTCTTGTACAGGTTGGCCTGCTCCTTGACCAGATCGAAGGGGAAGGGCGAAATCTAAAGGAATTTAAATTAATAAATATTTAATTCATTTTTCTTAAGAAAGAATCTCATTCTTACCTGTTCCACACGCACGATGGCCACCTCGTTCTCCAGCTTCTTGTCGGCACGCGTCTTGGTCAGATCGTAGTAGACACGACCCGTGCAGAAGACAACCTTCTTGACGTTGCTCGGGTTCTCGCCGGCCACACGGTCGGGGATGATGCGCTGGAACTCGCTGCCCTCGCTCATCTCGCTGAAGGGGCTCTTAGCCTCCGGGTGACGCAGCAGAGACTTGGGCGTGCACAGAATTAGGGGCTTGCGGAAGGGCAGAGCGATCTGGCGGCGCAGGATGTGATAGTAGTTGGCGGGCGTCGTACAGTTGGCCACGATCCAGTTGATGTCGTGCAGCTGGCGGGTGCCGAACTCATCGGACTCCGGGGGGAAGTAGTCGGGATCGTCGCTGCTCATCTGCAGGAAACGCTCCACGCGGCACGAGGAGTGCTCGGGTCCCATGCCCTCCATGCCGTGGGGCAGCAGCATCACCAAACCAGACTGGCGCACCCACTTGGACTGACCGCTGGAGATAAACTGATCGATGATCGACTGGGCCGTGTTGCTGAAATCTCCGAACTGCGCCTCCCACAGCACCAGGGCGTTGGGGTTGGTCATCGAGTAGCCGTGCTCGAAGCCCAGCACAGCGTACTCCGACAGCGAGCTGTTCGACACGGAGTAAGGAGCCTGGTCAGGGTACATGTGCTGCAGCGAGTTGTAGGTGGCCTTGTCCACCAGCTGGTGGTGCAGAACATGGTGACGATGCGAGAAGGTGCCGCGCTCCACATCCTGGCCAGAGAGGCGGACGTGGATGCCCTCCTTTAGCAGCGAGCCAAAGGCCATGGCCTCACCCAGAGCCCAATCGGCGATCTTCTCATCAACCATTGCCTTGCGGGCGGCCAGCACACGAAGCAGACCCCTAAGCAAAGGAATATTAGAATAAACATCCAAGGATTACGGCTTACAAACTCACTTGTGGATCACGAATTCCGCGGCATTTGGTGGCGGCGACGAGAAACGGTTGCCAATGTGGATAAGGGTCTCCTCCTTGACACCAGTGGGCGCCACCTTGAGGGGGTCCTTGCCCTCGAAGAAGCCAGACCACGGGGAGTCCAGCCAGTCCTTGTACTTGACGTGAGTCTCGGTCTTGGCCAGGGCGAAGGCCTCCTCGCAGATGTTCTCGTACTTGGCGGCCACGGACTTGACCTCCTCGCCGGTGACGGTACCCTCGGCGATCAGCTTGTCGGCGTACAGATCCAGGCAGTTCTTGTGCTTGCGGATCTTCTGGTACATCAGCGGCTGTGTGAACATGGGCTCGTCGATCTCGTTGTGTCCGTTGCGTCGGTATCCCACCAAATCGATGACGCAGTCCTTGTGGAAAGTGGCACGCCACTCGGCAGCCACCTTGCACACGTGCATCACGGCCTCTGGATCGTCAGCGTTCACGTGGAAGATGGGGGCGTTGACCACACGGGCCACGTCTGTGCAGTAGGGCGAGGACCTCGAGAAACGGGGATCGGTGGTGAAGCCAATCTGGTTGTTGGCCACCACGTGGATGGTTCCATGGGTGGTGTAGTCGGGCAGGTCCGAGAGATGCATCGTCTCGTAGACAACGCCCTGGCCGCAGAAGGCGGCGTCACCGTGAATCAGGATGGACATGACCTTCTTGCCCTCCTGGTCGCCGCGGTAGAACTGCTCGGCACGGGTCTTGCCCTGCACAACGGGATCCACAGCTTCCAGATGGGAGGGATTGGCCACCACAGCCAGGCGGATGTTTTTGTTTGTCACACGGTTCAGACGCTCGATGTAGGTGCCTAAATGGTACTTGACATCACCGGAACCCTAAAGAAAAAACGTATTATTCCAAAATATTCCTTTTTTTGAAAGTTATTAGATGTAACTTACATCATCAGCGGCCTCCAAGCCAGCAAACTGGGTGAAGATCTGGTTCAGGGGCTTGCGGCACACATTGGCCAAGGTGTTGAGGCGTCCACGATGGGGCATACCCATGATGACCGACTCCACGCCCAGCTCGGTGGACACATCAATGATTTCCTTCAAAGCTGGGATCATGATCTCGCAACCCTCCAGGCCGAAACGCTTCTCAGACGAGTACTTCTTGGCCAGGAAGGCCTCGAAGCCGGTGGCACGGGTCAGACGGGCCAGGATCAGACGCTTCTCCTCAGGCGAGAAGTTCAGGACGCCGGGTGTCTCGAAACGCTTACGGATCCAGTTGCACTGCTCCAGGGAGTTGATGAACATGAACTCCACGCCAATCTTGTTACAGTAGACGTTCTCCAGGCGGTTCAGGATTTCCCTAAAAAGCAAAGACATTTTAGAATCAAAAAGGGAATAGTAAATAGTGTCATATACTCACTTCAAAGGCAGGGAGGCCTCATCGCCACCGATAAAGGTGGTGCTGGGCAGCTTGAACTGGCGCTCCATGTCCTGCTCGCCTGTTTCCGTTACAAATTGAGGTTAAAAATGGGTTTAGACTTTAGTAAGGAGCTTGGGAAGTTGCGGTTCAAATGAGGTTTAGGTTAGTAAACTGTAGGCGGCAAATGTTGGTTTTTGAAATTCGGAGTGTAATGATTTTTTTTTAGTTTCTTTGTTGGTACGAGCAAAGGCTTTATAATAACAAGATGAATTGCCAGCAGAAAAATTTAAAGTTAAAAAAATTTGCAAGGCGGAAACTCATCTTGTTGTTATTTTGGCCTTTGGTACCAATCAGGGTGTACGAGTACAGAGAGTTCGGATTGGGTTCATGCTCATCTCGGTTCCTAACTGGCACCTTCTCAAAATCTTGGCCACACTGGCCATTAGACATGCATTAGACACTTGTGATGATAACTGAACTGAAATTGGTTCCCGGATGGTTTCATAATCATTTCACTTGCAATCAGACTAATTGGGGCTTATCAACGATCGATTTCCCTTCGTTTCGCTTGTGAAAAAAAAATAACAATCATGCAATCTAATATATTCATGACAAGGTCGTACGAACTCGTGAGAATAAATAATATTAAACAATTGTCACATTTTAAAATACATTAAAACAAAAATAATGAGGCAGGAGAATGTACAAACGATGTAACACAAATTCATTGGCAATATATAGGCGTATATTTACTTGGTTCTATATATCATACACAACATTTGTGTGGTGGGTTTCGATTTTGATGTCGGGGATATCGTGTGTGCGTGAAAGACAAGGAGACAGTCACTACCACAATGTTCTCGGTTTGTTTTTAATAATATGTACAGATCAAGGAGATCAAGGAGTAGGAGACTAAGGAACGCAAAAACGGGGCGTAGTGTGTTGTCCCGGGTCGAATTTACTTACCGAAACTGAAATTAGCGTAAATGGATTTCGTCGAGGAGTTGCCAGGCAATTCTGGTGTATTAATTTCAAGTGGGTCGAGGTGAGCAATATTATGTCCTCGAATCTAACGTGTCAGTATTGGGTGGATTGGTATTGGTGGTATTGGTGTGTGGTGTTGGTAGTATTAACAATGTTTTCGGATTGGTTTTGGTTCATTTTTCGATTTGTTTTTAGGTTTTCACAACACACACATAATAAGTACAAAGAGAGAGAATTTGGAATTTGTTTTAAACATTGTTTTCGAGACGAGATTTGGCGGTTTTCGGTTTGAGTTTCGATTGCAGTTTTTGTTTTCGATTTGGTTTAACATTTAGGTTAGGAAGCGGTTATATAAAAATAAAGTAAAAAGAAAAATAATCAATTAAAATTATAGATACGTAGTATAGTATGGCGTAAAAACGGAAAATATAAACAGAACAGATACAACAGACTCCTCAGCGCACAAAACATAAAATTAAGCAAAAACTCTAGGGGCTCAGTAAGTAGACAATGATCGGTAGATATAAATGGTAATGTTTCGTTTTGTCGAATGTTAATCAAGGATCGGGGATCAGTGCAGTGCACAGGACAGAGACAGTAAGATTAAGAGACATATGAAAGTGGGGTGCCGGAACAGAGAGAAGAGAAAACTAGAACTATAAACCGTAACTGAAAGACGAAGAACTTTGAGAAAGCCAAACACCAAAAGGTTACTTACAGGAAATACCATAAACCTAGAACTATATATGTATATAACGGAACTCGCTAACTATTAACTTAAGCCTAGGAAATAGTCAATTTTCCTGCTCCTCATCAACTCCGAATTTCACTTAACATTCTTCTGCTGTTAAAGGTTACTTAAGCACGATTTACTCGTTGTTTTTTCGGGATGTTTAACTTAGGCTCTAAGTGTTGGGATGGGGGGAGTAGCGGTTGGTGCTCGATTATCGGATTGAGTGCGACTATGGTTGGGTTAAATGAGAGTCAGTTCTGTAAAAAGAAGAATTTACCAAACAAAAACCCAGAGTGCTGCCTGAGCACATCTTCGTTAGCACGACGTGCTAGACCATCCTTGCAAACGGTTTTTTCGCGTGTTAAAATTCCAAGCGGATCCAGATCAGATGCCAAATGACCACGTGACTATATTGTATGGTTCGAACAATTTGTAGACAGATATTGGTTGATTATACATATGTGGGGAAGATCATATAGGTCTTAGGTATATCAAGAGGGGTTAACGTGTTTGTGCGGCCTTAATAACTAACTCAAACAATGGAAATCAGCTACAAATCAACGGGCTTTAACTTTACCAAAAATTCTAATTCATGTGCAACTTAAAAAAACACTCCTTTTCTCTGGCAATACCCCCGCGGTACATACCCCAGATAAGTTAATGGGAAATGGTGCTAAGAAGTATGACCCCCAACAGTAAGGCAAGGTAAAGCCGGGATGGGGATGATCGAACAGATAACCAAACTACTTATGAACTTCTACTCGCTACCAACTAAATGGAAATGGAAACCAATATCGATATCATGAGGTAAATCAAAGACTATCTACCATGTGTACTGGTCGCGGTATGAACTGGTTTCTGGGAAATGAGAACACACATAAAACAGGGGGCAAAGGCAACTCTAATAATCGTAATCTAAACATAAACATTAACTGAACCTAGGAGAACGAAAAAAACAAAAAGCGCCAAACGAATACGAATACGATCCGCAATGGCTGTGGCAGCTGCAATCTCCACTGTTCGACTTTGTGAACCAGTTGGGGAGGGGAAGCCAGCACGAGCCGACATACCTGGTAGCTCCTGATGATGGCCTGTACGGCCAGATGGTCGTCAATGGTCTTGGAGTCGGGCGCAGCTCCGGAGACGGCGGCTCCACCAAAGTTGAAGGCCGTCAGGGGGAGAGTGTTGGCCTGCACAGGCGCCAAGTTAGGGGGGCTGACATAGCTGTTGCTGCGGAAGTACGCATCCCAGGACTGGAAAAAAGAGGAATAATCAATAACGAATGTTTAAGAAAGCTGAACTAATTGATTTACTCCCTTTTAATTAAAGAAATCTAATTATATTTAACATTTACGATGATGAATACATTAAGTATTTTCTTTATGCGGAAATAACTTTCAGCAAACAAAGCAAACCCCTTCGAAATACTCGTTTAAAGTTGATTCACACCCGGAATTAATCCCTCCATCGATAACAATCACTTACGGTGTGCACGGAGGTGGGATCCCTCAGCCAGGCGTTGTACATCTCCTCCACATAGGAGGCGGTGCTGCCGTTAGCGAATGGCTCGGCTGCTGCAGAGTTGTAGGTGCGCACAGCGGCGGCTGCAGTGACCTTGGCCATCTGAAAGGGTTTATGAGGTAAAGTTAGCTACAATCTTAAGAAAGATCAATAACTAAAAGACTCACCTGCTTGCTGGTGTTGCTCTTGAGGAGCCATGTGGCAAAGTTCTTGTGCGCCATCGGCGACAAAGCCAGGCTGAAGGCTGTGTGGGCTCTATGCATTTTGTAGCTTTACAAAATAGATCTGAAAGCAAAGGAAGTGGGACATTAGTTAGTTGGTTTGGGGATTTTATCAACTGATTAATCAATGGCGCTTTGTTGACAAACAAGCCACGTAGGAGATAGCACACACACCCGCCCCCAAATAACCTGACCCTCTCGGCTGCTGTAAATGCGATTAGATTAGATCCAGAAGTCTTTACGTCATGGCCGCGTTTTCGGGGTTTTAACTGTGTCATCGCCGATCGTCAAGCTACTGCCAGCTAATTGAAACTTGTTGCCAACCCAGCGGGAGTCAGTTATGAAATGCCCGCACGAAACGAGTTAACAATGAATGTGTGGCCAGCGGTGTACCGGTGGCAAATTTACATACGTCTAAAGCCTGACTAGACCAGACCGTATGGATAGGCGGATCGCCGAGGCACACACGTGATGCCGAACGTCCCATGACGTCAAACTGGCGTGGGTAGTTCTCCTCGTCGTTTTTTTGATAATCAGCCAAGAAATTTCGGAGATACTTTGGCCCCCAAAAAAATAATAAAATGGTGAAATGGGGTTTATTTTTTTGGCTATGAGAGAGAGAGGGCCTCTCTCTCAGCAGCTGCTTTTTGCGCAGTTTTTTCAATTCGTTTCTTAATCAGCCGTGAATATTTGCTGGTTAAATAAAAGCACTGGACTTTTGTTTGCCAAATACGAATCACGGTGAGCATCCACCTGTGTGTTTTTCGGGAACGAACGAGTTTACGTTGATGGAGATAACGTCAAGTGTGAATGTCCCGGGGTCGAAATAATAAATTCCTGACGGTCTGTGACTAAACACAGAACCCTCTAGACGCGGAACCCAGGTGATAAGATGATGGTGCTGCGTAAAACCGGCCTCCGTTGTCGATCATGCCACGCCAGCAGTTCCAGCGGAATTTGTCAATTATTAATCAAATTATTCGTGATAAGGACGCGCGTGCGGATGTCGTAATTGAATCGCTATCTTAGGCCAAAGTCGTGCAAAAAAGAAAAGGCAACAATAAATTGAATTTCGGACAGTCAGTGGCTGTGGCTGGGAATTAATGGGAAAGTCTGGGAAGAGGCGTGGCCCAGGTCACATGTCTTATCGGCAAACGCATGCTGCTGGCGCTGGCCAGACGATTCAAATCAAATGATTACAAAACACTGGCCCCCGAAACATAGACCTTCCCCCGAAAAAAAAGGAAAGGAAGCAATTGGAGCGGCTAACCGGTTTGGAGCGGTCAAAGTTAAGTAGTTGAATGTGCAGCAGCAGCAGCAGCAGCGGCAGAGTGTGGATTCGGTAATAGTTACAGATATATTTACAGCTGCTGCTACAGCTACAGTTACAAATATAATTCAATTTAGCCGCCTACAAACACTGCTCCTCTCAGTGTTATCTATCTGTTTGCTTGTTTTGTGCTGGCGCTTTTCACAAACTGCTTTCCTTGCAATTATATTCTGCTCGACGTCGCCGCCGTTGTTACGAAAACAGATTACATAAGTGCAAAAAAATAATAAAGCAGACTCGCGTGAGAGCAGCGAAATTATTAGAACGCTCAGATGGAGCTAATTAGTGTGAAATGGGACGGCGAGCAGCCTGCTTCCATTTGGAGCGTGTCTGGAAAAATCCATTGAAGTAATGTCGATATTTTCGGGGATGGGATGGGATTGGTGACTAGCCGACCGATTATACACTGCACGGCACTGACTGTCTGTGGTATGGTATATACTATATAGCGCATACGATTGCTCCAAAAAAGCAAAAACCAACCGAATATATGTACTCGACGCACTCGTATCCGTATCTCGCAGATACGCGGCTAACGTTTGTTCGGGCTGAGTGCTGCGCGTCGACTGAAGCGAATGCGAGCGGAATGCAAAGGCTGCCGTCACCGTCACCGTCACCGTCGCCGCCGTCGAGAGTGAAATACAAAATTTAGAAATCGAAAATTTGCTCTTCATGAGCGGCGGCACACAAGAGGAGCAAAGGGAAAGCGAACGGGGAGCAGAGAGTGTGTGTGATAAAAAACACACAAAGCTGACTGTGGCACATGACAACTCGGCGGCGTTGTATCTTTATCTTCAGACAAAAGGGGGTTTGGTCTTAGCACTGAGAGAGCAGGAAAGACCAAGGCGGACCTGAGTGTTATCAGGTATTTTATGTATGTCGACTGTCCTTCCTCCGGCTATCGGGCCTATCCGCTTCGCTCTCTTCGTATTGTTCCCCGAGTCTTGCGTATTTATAGCCGAATTTGTTTACAACAAACCCAAAGTCCGTTCGTCAGCCGGCTGACTGTTTGAACAGATGCCGCCCACACAGGCAAAAGGAGGAAAAAGAGGTGACACAGAGAGGTAAAAGAGGTAATATGATCGATAATCAATAAACGGAATTTGGAGTTATTTAAAATTATTTTTCAAGGTCAGTAAAACTTAAAATTGAATTTCCTTGGAAGTAAATATTTTTTATAATTTAAAATATTTGTTTGCGTGCAATTTTGAAGTCAAAATTAATTCTTTTCAATCGCAAAATGTATCTAATAAATAAATACTTTTATATAAAATCAATTTTAGTAATAAAACTAACTCAAAAATTAATTTCCTACAAATTTGTGTCTTAAAAGATTATTTTTCAAAGCCCTTCACAATTTTATATAGATAAGATCTGAGTCCTTAAATAAATTAACATTAAGAAACATTGTTTATAAGGTCAGTTTCTTTCAGTGTACTAAATGCGTCAAGTACAATGCTTTTAAATATGTGAGTGTATGTATAACGATTACCTTTCCGCTAATCAATAAACTTTTCAAGTTCACACGCAAGCCAAATTAATTTATCAATTTACCTCTAAAAGGGGGTGCAAATTTAGAGAAAAATTAAAATGGATCGAAGCTGAAAATACCCTTGATTTATAGTACTTCCCATACTGCCTATTAGTAACTGGCTCTATACAGATTATAAAGGGTAAATACCCCTATAAGCAATGCCATAAGGCTTCTGGGAAAACTGATAAAGGAAAATGACTTCTGGGAAGATAATGATAATGCCTCGTTAAATATTAATTCAATTAATAATGCTATAATTTTCTAGGAAAAATTAATAAAGCTCCCTAACTACACAAACATATAAACACTTTAAAATATTCAAAATACTCTTCCAAAAAAGGGTATTCAAAAGGTAACAAAGTCTCATTCAATAAGGTTGAGGTCTCGGGTTAGCCGCTCCAGAAACCTGCAACTGCATTTCATTGAAAACCCTCGACGAGCCCCCAAAGAGGAAGAGGAAGAAGAGAGTAGCAACCACATGAGGTAATTGAAGCGTGTCCAAGAGGCGGGTCACGGATACTATTATTTTTCCTGATCTGGGGCCGGGCAGCCGGCTTATCATAGGTTGCGAGTGCTCCACATTTATCTACAAAAACTAGTTCCCCTTAGCGAGCGGATAAATATGCGGCAGACAATGCGGCCGCGCGCTTTCGTCGTCGAGTCTCCTTTCATTTCGTTTTTGATTGATGATTCATTTGTGGGTCGGAGAAAAAGCACACGCGGCACAGTCGTCAATTGCGTCATCGTTGCGAGTTTTAGTTAATTTTACAGCGACGCATGTGACGTATTCGTTGTTGCTTGTTTTGCATTGCGAAATTTCACTTTTCAGCTGGCGACAGGCGCAAGCGCTTTTCCGGCCACCGAGCGCCGCCGCCCACCTGCACTTTTCGCATTATATAAGCACAAACAGTCCTTGGGTATTTCCCTAAGCGAAAAACCTTGGAAAACTCAATACTGGAGAACTGACAAGTTGCACTAGCAAGGGAAGTGGAACACGCGGTGGTGTGGCACTTATTGGCCAGAGGAGCAGCGCAATTCCTGGAAGTCCACATGAGCGAAAAGCGGGCTTTAATCTGGGCCATAAGAAAATCACTCGATTTGTCGGTTTCAAGGGAAAAACAACACTAGCACTAGGTTGCCTCGGTTACCTGGTAGCTTTTTAAATTTTACCGCACTTAATTCACTTATAATTAGCTTAAAAGTTTAAATATTTACTTCTTGCAGCCGAAAACTATGTCTTCTAGAGCTGGAAGTAGCTCGATATCTTCGATAGTTGAATACGTTTTACGGTTATCGATGTTTTGCTTAAAAAGTTATCAATTTGTCCGCCTTAGCTGTGACTACAACCAAAATTATTCGTTATTTCTATCGATTAATAAATCTCGTTAATTTTGTATTCCATTTTTGATTTTTTTTTTTTAATTTTTATATTTATATTAAAGGTTGTCAATAAATAAAGTATGACTTTGATATGTTTGGGTATTATGTATTTTGACAAAATAAAACAGAGGCTAGAAATATAGTCTTAACATTTTTTTTATAATTTATAAAAGGATTACAAAATTAAAAAAATATTAATTTGTATAAATTAAGTGTAGCATTTTTGAAATCGTTATCAAGAAGTCTGGTTCTGCGGTTAAATGTTTTTAAGGAAAATTTTAAAGAAGAAGAATATATATTTATATTTCCTAAATAACTAGTATAAAGATAATACGTTTTCAACAAATATATTTAGTTTTGCCTGTATTTTTATTTTATTTTTATTTTATTTGCGTATTTATTTTTTCAATTAATTTCCCCAGGCTGCTTCTTATTATATCTTTATCAAGTTATCCTGCTTCAATCGTAAAAAAGGTAATTGAGACACTCTCTAACTCGAAATAAACTTCCACTAAACATTTTATTGCAACACAAACACACTCACACACCGCGACTAGCGCCTAACTACTAACTACTAATTAGTATCTGCTGTACTGATCCAGGCAGTAGCCGGTAATTTGGTCAGATATGCAATCGAAGACATCAAAAGCCAGATCGCAGCTTTCACCTCTTTGGGGCAGCTCCTTGCGATTGACTCTATACCGGACGGTCATTGTCCTGAGACAAAGGTTCACGGCCCGCAAGGTGGCCATAAAGAAACCATGCTCGCCTACGCCCTCGGAGTAGAAGTTGACCAGTCCGTCGAGAGTGGGCCAGCCTTTGTGGTCTATAGCGTTATTCCTCGCATAGACGCAGTGTAGAAGGCACTGAAAAAAAAATTATAGAAGATAAAAGTGATTATTAAGTTAAATATTAAATTATTTAAAGTATTAGTCCCTCGTTAACAGTATTCCAATTTTTAATATTTGTTCCTATTCAAATATAAATAGATAAATTAACATACTTTCTGTATTATGTTCATTGTAAATTATAAATACAATTAAAAAGAAATATTAGCAAATATTACCACTATTTTCCCCCTGTGTACTCGACTGAGGGCTAACTTTTTATTCAATTTTCTGATGCATAAAGCCAGCTAATGTGTACTAAGTGCCGCCCATAAAGTGCGCTTTTCAGCCATCAAATTCAGCTTTGCTTGAGGTGTGCGAAAAATCTCCGGCGTGTGAGTTTTGAATGCATCTGAAAAACTGAAAATGCAATCGCATCTGCTGCCTGAGCTGCCGGAGCTTTTCTTTTCAATTGTCTAATAACCCTGACTTTAGGCTTTGTCGGATGAGGCTGAGGCTCCCCCGCCAACTCAGCCGATTGTTTCTTGGGCTGCCATTGAACTTAATTGAGCGTTGGTTTTGCATTTCATTAACACGGGAAGAAGATCTATCTGCCATCTGCTATTTGCTGAAAATCCAGAGTGCACTTACCCCCGCTATGCGTTTGTCCTCCAGAGGCACCAATGTGGGATGATATATCCCTGAACTGGCCACATCCAGGCGTCGTATGCTCCTCATTAGCCTGGCCACATGTTGCTGGGGTTCGGGTTCATCGTAGACTATGTACTCGTATTTACTGATGTTCACAGAGCTGCCAGATGAAGGAGGAGGATGATCCAATTCGATGGCTGAGCCATCAGGAACAGAAGGCCAAATAAAGTCAATGGAGTCATCGTTGGGATCAATGGGCGGTTGTTCTTGGGCCACCTGCTCCTTGAGTATCTCATAGGCCTCTGTGGGACGACTATTTATTATTTGTAAGCAGCTAAGGTTTACCTAGGAACTCTCACCGTTGACCAGCTTGTTCCTAATCTCATCCTGACACTCCCCGATAACAGATTCCACCTTCCTGGCCGTTCTCGGTGGATTCAGGCATCTCTGTTTCTTCGTCTCGAAGCGTATTATATATTCCAAAGCCTCGATCGATGCGATAACCACACTGGAGATATATAGCAGTTGTGTAATCTTCATGGTTGCTCCGATTAATTGGATATTGCACGCCTGATCGAATCGATCCTAACGCCTGGACTGCTGTCACACGAATGTCCCCCCAAGAAAGGCCGCCGAGATGAAATCGAAAGCATTTTCACTTTTTGCAGTCACCATTTCCAGTTTCGCTCAATGGGTATGTGGTTCAATGGCAAATGCAACTATGAGTGCCACAACTGGTTGCACATTTCCCATGCGTGCGGTGCGGTCCGTTAGAAACTTGTCCTTAAAGCTCTCCCGACCACATGCCAGTCCATGCACATGGTCATTGGCATCGCATATAGCTGGATGATCCGATCGGTTTGCATTAGGTTTCCATCTATTGTTTCTGCGGTTCAGTTAGGAACGCACTCGCTTCGATTGAGCGCACAATTAACCAATAGAGGGCTCGACAAACTCTTCCGCCTTCTGAACAATTTGCATATAGCCAAAAAAAAAAATAGGAAAAAATAGAAAAAAGACGGCCATAAAGATTATCAAAGGCGGTAGTGAAGATGGACTTGGGTTGGGCCATAAACTATAACCGAAATCAAACTCAGCGAAGCGATTCCCCGCCCAGAACACAGAACCCAGAACCCAGAACCCAGAAGCACTAGAACCCCTCAGAGAGACCCCAGAACAATGGCCAATAACTGTACTTGGAAGTGGTCATCGTCTCCACACTAATTATGCCTCATTAAAGTGCCGAAGATCCTAGGCGGAAATTGTCATAAACTTCTCTGGCCTCTAGTCGCTTGTCTCCTTTCAGCTGTACTTGGTAGTTGGTAGTTGGTACTTGGCTCTTGGTACTTGGATGCTTGATGCCTGGGTAATTGCCTTTAATTGCACGCCGCTATTGCGGCTAAGACACTGACCCAGACTCGCTCCGGATCGAATCCATAATAGGCCCGGCTAACGGTCGTGGCGGTTAATGGAAAATTGAATTTGAAAATGCTTCCCATAAACTCTTCTCTTTCAACTGAAGTTCAATGTTTTTTTTTTTAAGAGAAGAAGAAGAAGCAGGAGCAGCAGCAGCAGCATTGTCAACAGGAAGCTCTCCTCCAGAACAAGAACAACGTGAGCTAATTGACAGACAGCTACACAGGCACGATTTCCCATTTTCCATTTTCCGTTGGCCATTTCCCCTCGGGAATCAAGCTGTGGGGGGAACCTCGAAAACAAGGAGCCTCCAGTGGGGCCACAAAATAAACAACAAGAAGCGAGTGGCTCCAGAGTCTGGAGTGCAACAGCAACATCAGCAGCAGCAACACTTGCGTGTCCGTCATTAGAACAAATTCTCTCACCTGAACTGCTAGCCTCCACCTCCTCCGCTCTCACCTGTAACCTTACCTTGCTGCTACTCCCCCCGCTCTCAGTTGGCTTGTAACGCAATTTGCACACAAATGCTGCTGTTTCATCTTCGTGGCTTGCTGTTTTTTCGGTGGGTGGTCAGGTGAGACAAGTGGCAAGTGGCAAGCACCACCACCACCACCACCACCATGGAGGCACCACCACCGAACCGCCAACGAACTGCCTCGCCTGAGAATCGTATTTAAATACGAAGGTCTAACGCTGGATCGCATCAGTCGTCGTCGTCGCGTTGTTCTAGCCGCTTGGCTTATTGTCCACAAGTCGCAGCTCAGCTCGGGATCTCAGTTCGGTTACAGCCATTCGTATCCGATCGTATCGCATTGGATTAGAGATTTATTTGGTGAACAGGATGCCCGTTTGATTGTCGCTGGATCTCTGAGTGGATTGAAACAAATGCAATTTCAAGATGCTGCATCTCCTTTGGATACTGTGCGCTCTCCTGGGATACTTTGTGGTTCCAACGAGAGCTGAAATCGAATACAATACCATCAACGATGACGGATCTTTTCAGTTTCGGTACAAAGGATGTTTGCTTAATAATTTTGTGAAGTATTAGAAATGTTCTTAAAGGACTTGCTAAAACAGTGAATTTTACAAAACTTTAAATTGAATTTTTAAATGATATTTAATATTTAATGAGGCAATTCCTTATGAATTTAATATTATTCCTTGCATCTCCATAACTGTGAATTAAAAATAACTCAAGCTTAGACTCTAGATCAAAGATAAGTCCAGTATAGGCCCTAAATTCCTTGAGCAAGTTATTTTATTTTATTATATTTTCATGCCTAATGAAACAGTGATGTGGACTAACTAATACTATTAATAAAAATCTTGAAAGTAAGGTCACTAAACTTAAAGAATTAACACGGATAATTCACCCGAAGGACTTTAAGGTTTAGAGAGTTTATAAATAAATATACAGTTATTACTAAGGTTGATATATTATATATTTTTGGACGCTTTACTGGAATCTCAATTAACATTAACGTCTTAAAAACTTTTTCCCATTTTTATAAAACATTTTATATCAAAGCAAAGAAAGCAAAACAAAAATGAAGTCTTTACCAGTTAAAAACTTGCCTTTGAAAACAATTTTATTCACTAAGATTTAATTTTTCAAGCTTATTTAAATATTTTAAAATTCCGCAATAACTATAGGTACTTAATTTAATTTTTAAATATTATTTAAATTACCTAAAATCTTGTATAAATCTTTTTAAAATCGAAAATCACCCACTTCAGCAACTTAAACCACTTCTAAGTTAATCTTAACCACTTTAACATGTGGTTTTTGGCCACAACCTCCCTTATGCATTCTTCAATGGAATGCCAAATCCATAAAAGGGGAACATCTCAATTACGGTTTCTTAGCAGGCATGGGTCATAAATCTAACAAATCATCTAATCGGTCAATGATGTTCAGAGGGTCTCCGTCTCAGTCTCGGTCTCACCATCACAGTCGAGCAAATTTGAGATTTTTAACACCTATTTAACGCCTTAACGTTTTGCAACCACAGACACCGACACACTCACAGTAACAGCCATAACAATACCAATAACCCGCTTCCGACAATCTTTCCTCCTCTCCATTTCGCACGCATGGGCCAACGCAATTACTTGTGGTTCGATGGAAACTCCTCCTCCCTGGGATCCGACAGACATGCAAATGATGACATTGGTGGCTACTATCACAGCGCCTCCGGCACTCCGGACAACACGGTGCGAGGTCGCTACGGTTCGAGGAGTCCGGCGAGCGGCCAGATCGAGGAGACGGTCTACACGGCCGGACCACGTGGGTGAGTAATGTAATCGAAGACGCCCAGACCAGTCCGAGTGGGTAAAGTGCGGTGGTGCACTTGGAAAAATGCAGGTTACATTCAATATTTTAGAAAATATTATAGTTGGAAATGCATTATTTGAAAGTTAAAAATTGTAACTGAAATTAATTTGAAAAGAGGATAAATGCGATAATTTTTAAAAAGGATTTAAATCGATATCGAAATGCAACTCAGTCCAAAAAGATACTCAGTCCATCTCTAGATACTACCCAAAATTTCTTCTCAACAACTTTTCTTGGTCACATTGGCGACCTACTTGCTTCAGTCATTGCCAAGGAGCCTCATTGAAAGGTTCTTTTTTTATTTAATACTCTTTGATCTAATTTGTTATTTTCTTTGGTGTTCTTTTTCTTCTAGTTTTATTGTGGCAAGTTCAGCTTTTTGAATTAATTTAATTCTTTCATTTTTATTAATTTTGTGAGACATAAAAATACCACTACTATCTTGTGTTTGCTTCATCGTCTATAAAATCATTTATTAAAAATTTTATCTCTTTGATTTTTTTCATTGTTCTTATTATTTGGGCCTACAGTTGTTGACGCAGCAGCGGTCACGCAGCAGGCCGAAGGCGCACTTTAAGACTCCAACGCTGCTCATCGGCAGTGTGCAGGGTGTCCTAACTTTTTATTTATTTATTGAAAAACTATTGTAGAAAACTTTAGTTTGTTTTTTTGCTTCTTAGTTTCATGTAATTACTGAATTTGTTGTATTTATTGTGAAGTACCTCAAATTCTTCTTGTAAGCATTCCTCGTTGAATGGTTTATTTTACAACATAACTCTTTGGCTCTTTGAATTTATATTTTTGATTATTTAATTTAGTTAGTTTTTTAAATTTTCTGAAAAATACTTTTAGCCCTTCTGACAAATTGATTGATTTAAGAATTTAAGAATTAAGAATAAGAATAAGAATTAAGAATTAAGAATTAAGAATATTTGTACAGTTTCCATTGTAGAAAACTATTGTTTTTGTGTTCTTAGTTTCTTTTGTCAGGATTTTCTTAATTTTTGTTTATTTAAGAATTTAATTTAAAATTATCTATAGTTTGTTTTATTGATTTCTTTTGCCTTAATAACTTTTTGTAGTTTTTCATTCTAGAAAACTATCGATTTTGTGTGTTAAGCTTTCATTTGCTTCAATGCTGCTCTTGGCATTTTTGGTTCTTAGTTCCTTTTAATTACAAATTTTTTTTTTTTAATTTATTTTGAAATACCTCTTATACTTACTTCTTGTATTTCTTCCTCTTGGAATTTGTATTCCTCAAATTTCTCTTCAATTTCCTCCTTTTCGAATTTATATTTTAATCCCTTTACTCTTAGAGTTCGTTATATTTTTGATTTATTTGAATTGTATTTAATTTAGTTTTTTTTTTTACAATTACTTATTTATTTATTGTGAAATACTAAAGTTGATCTCTTCATACATACTTCATATTTCGTCTTGGTAAATAGTCTGCAAAATTGTTAAATTCAAAAATTGTTCTTCAAAGTTGTCAAACTTTGGGAGTTTTGATTACTTTTACGAGTGTATAGACTCGCATATGAAAGGCTGGCAAGAGGAAGTGGCAGCACAAAGTGAGTTATCTTCCCCCGATGTCAGAGTTGAGCTCGTATATCTGCGGTTGGCTTGACTTGGCGGCGGCGATGGTGGCGGCAGGCGGCGGCCACTGAAGCGAAACTCGACTCTAAAAGTGGCGGCTCTGGCTTCAAGTCGAAACCGTTCTAACACATTGGACGGTTTTTTGCTGCATTGCCTAAACGTTTTTCCATTACCGCCACTCGGCGCGGCTACTGTTGTTTTTTGCAATCTCCGGTAAATTGGAGGGGAAACAAAAAGCTGTTAACAAATTGACTGGCCTGGGAGTTTGGGGCAAAAAACCAAATCTACAGCCACTTTGGCTTCAGATGCTCAGCGATAGCAATGATTCTGAATGGAGGGGATCGTTCTCCGAGTTGTGTGGGGTAATCTGAGTAACGACGTGCCGGGTCCAGATCGGATCTAAGCTCGTACAAATGATATATGCGGAATTGCAGGGCGAATCTGGTTCCGCTGGGAGGGTTAACGCAACTCATTGTGATCGGCAGCTAATTAATCTCTTTCCCATTCCCATATACAGCTTTCGAGCGAACGGACCGAAGATTCATCGGAAAATGGATCTGGCCCAGTATCCGGTATTGCCCCGCGGAAGTCCCGATGATCCCCTGGCCGATCCCTTCGATGATCCCTCCTACAGCTTCAGCTTTCGCACGCCGGATCAGTCGAGGAGCGAGGAGAATGATTCTGGAAATAGAATCAGGGGTGAGCACATCAAAAAACCATTGAAAATTGTACACATTTCCATCTTTTTTAGGTCTCTATTCCTACCTGGATGACGTGGGTGAACGGCACAGTGTCCGCTATGCAGCTGGAGCCGGCACCGGCTTCGAAATCTCCAATGCCGTGCCAGACTCTCCCTCCAGTGTGGCCTACTCCAGTCCCTTGTACAAGTCGCATCCCAAGACCCGCGGCAAAATGGCTGTGCAACGTGGTCCTGCAGGCAGCTACAAGCTGATCGCCTCTGGTCCTGATCACCGGAGGGCAGAGAGTCGTGCTCCGGATGGCCTAGTGCGGGGCACTTACTCCTTCCTGGACGACAAGGGCGTGCAGCGGACAGTGGAGTATATAGCAGGAGCAGGCATTGGTTATCGGGTGGTGCACAACCGCATTGGTCCCGGCACCCACATCAATCCTTCTGTGGCCGATTTCCGCCTGGCAGATCCGGACTTCCGTCTGGCCAATGACTTTGGTCGGGGCGCAGGGGGAGGCCTGGGGCCCAAGCCAGGCGGTGGTGCAACTGGTGGCTCCAGTAGCTCAGGTAGTTCGAGTGGATCCAGTGGAGGCAGGGGTCGCACCACTGGCAGACCAGGTGGCACGGATTACCTAAAGCCTAGTGGCTCAGGGGGAGGTAGGGACCAAGGCGAAGGAGAGACTGGTCCAGGGGATAATGAGCTCGGTTCGAGTGGCGACAATGGAGAGGATGAACCCGGGCTAAGCACCAGTTCCAGTGGCTCCACCTCCGTTCACGGCAAAGAGGATCGCCGGGGATATCCAGCAGGCAGCTCCCAGAGAGGCAGCACCAGATACGATGGCGGAAGTAACAGCAACTCGGAGAGAGGCGGTGGTGGCAGTTCCACTAGAATCAATGCCAGTGGCACAAGAAACAGAAACCGCTTCAGTGGCAGCAACAGAGGCAGTGGCTTCTCCGAAAGGGGAGCGGCTGGAGCCGCTGGCGCTGGTTCAAGTGGCATAAGAGGAGGCGCTGGCAGCAGTCGTCGGGGTGGAACCTCTAGCTCCTCCGAGGCCGACTCTGGCCTGGGCTATCTGCCACCCTCAGGTGGCGGGGGATCAGGCACAAGTGCCATCAGCGGACCCGGCGACAACTACCACCTCAACGACGATGATGTGGGCAGTTCATTGCCCCCGCTGGTCACCGCCAACCATCGGATACTGGAGATCGATAGAGATAGAGAGTGGGTTCAGAGGCATCGCGACTCTACGGTCATCAAGAATGTGGGTAAATGGTATGTGGGTCTGCCACCTGGCCAGAGTGTTCGTGCTCATGTCCAGAATATTGACATAGTGCCGCTGGGCGGAAGGATTGGACTATCGCCATCGGAGGCCCTACGCCAGGATGAGATTGCCGAGCTGAGTGCCTCCAGGGAGCATTGAAGGAACCCGAAACCCCTTGTGTAGTTTGTAGTGTTTAGCTCTAAGTGATCAATGTTGGGCAACCAAAAACTGGGTTGACTCCACATGGAAACTGTAACAGTATTTAAAGCGGAATACAATCTATAAATGTATCTATAGCTAACTAGGGTCATGTGATATCCGTGGAGGTTGTTTTAAGCAGGTTGGTCTGCGGTTTCCTTGAATCTCCATATAACCATAGCTCTCTGCCTGCCAAGAGTTTAGTTTGTCTTTGAGGCTGGCGACAAGATGCAGCTGCTGCTTTGGTTAGGATTGCTGGGAGTTTCCTGTGCTCGGAGTGCTCAGGTTTACATGGAGTTCAATGGGCATCGGTACTCCTACAACACGGATGGCGATCGCCTGGACCAGAGTGTCCACGTGCCCAACTATGTAGCAACGGCTCCTAATGCTTCACCTTTAAGCTCCTTGAGTTCCCTGCAGTTTGTACAGCAAGCACTTCAAAACAGGCAGCCTAGGATTTCCCAACTGGACACATCTTCCCTGACTGGCGGCTATCTTGCAGCTACGCCACCTGCCAATCCTCATGCTATGCAGGGCCGTCAGAACTTTGACTTTAGCACTCACCAAATGGCACATGCCCAGCACACGGATGAAGCGGGTAATGTCTTGGGCAAGTACTCTTACTACGACGAGGCTGGCTACCATGAGTTGAGCTACAAGGCGGGCGCCGGCATCGGATTCGTGGTGATGGGTGGCAACTTGGCCAAGGCCACCAATGTCGCCGCTGTTGGAGAGCCGCACTCGGAAATCGCAATCGGAAACGGAATCCAAGCAAATGCCTTGACAAGCCTGCAAGAGTTGCATAAATATCGTGGTTACGCGTAAATAAACAAATTAGTTCAAACTGCTTGCTGGTGTTATGTCATTGGAGTTGGAATGATTTGGAGATTGAAAACAGAGTGTCAGCTGTCATGTCGGAACATTTACGTGATTAGAGAGTAAAATCTATTTACTTGCAAGCTAAATAAGACTAAGAATGAGGGGCTTAAGGTTGACTACAGAGCTTTTATAGAGTGTAAAATAATAAAAGTATTGCCAAAAGAAGGGCATCTTTAGGAGGCATCAGTCAAACTGGATTATGTTTGTCGGAAAGCTGTGAGGGAAAGGTAAATTATATCTGAAAATAATGGCTCTTGGTCTAGTGTTGATTTGTGAAAGCCAGAGATATCTTTATTTATTGCAGAAATTTCACTAAATCTCACTTTTGTATGCTTAAATTAAAGTGACATTAATTCAGACTACAAGATTAAGGGTATATGAGTTATATTATTATTATAATGTTATTAAAATTATTAGAAACTTTTATAACAGAAATAACAGTTAATTAATATAAAGGGAATTAAATAAAAATATTTAACTATATATTGAAATATTTATTTATATATTTTTATAGTATAGAACTCACCACCCTTAACTTTAGCTATGATTTCCTATAATTAATGAAAATTTAAAATAATTTGGAACATTTAAGCATATTTAATGCATTTCCAAATTCGCATTAAAAATTCACAAAATGAAAACATTGTCAGTTGAGGAGCGTAAATGATTGTAATAGCTTCAATTGTTTTGTGGCGCGTGCTTTGGCCTAAGACAACTTGTACGATTTATGCATTGTTTAATGCCTAATTGGTTTTCCGCTCATAAAAATGGTCACTCCATTGACCAGTGACCAGTGCTGGTGCATCCCAAAGCCCAAATTGAGTCAGCTCTGATTTTTATTTATTTTTATTTTGGGTCATTTCTTGTCGGAAAGCGACCGAATAAAAATAATACCAACATTTGAAATGTTCGACGCGTGCGCGCACTTGCCAAATAATTTGAATCGAACGGAAAGCCTTGGTGGTTGCCTCGTGGCCTAAATAAAAATTATATATATTTATCAGGCAAAACAAGGAAAAGCCCAAAACCCCAAGCCTGAATAATTTTAATAACCAAAAAAATATGAACAGGCCTTTTTCAACGAAAGTTTCACTGCCGCAATTGGGTTTGATGTCACGAGAGATCTAAGCGGTTAATTTCCATTAAACAAGTTCCTACGCACTCCGCAAACTTTCTTTGGAGAATGCACTAAAAGAATGTACAGAAAAAAGCATTAAAAACCAGAGCCTGCTGACATAGATTCTATTAGGGCTTTGCAGAGAAACTCAGCTTTGCCTTCACAGCTGGGAACAAGCAGTGCATAATTGGGTTAGCCTGGCAGCAGCACCAGAACGGCCTGCATTGGAACCACAAATTACAGGGGAAGTTGGGCACAGTCCCAGGTGCCAGTTAGCTGTTGTTTTCCAGCCAGATAAACAACGGTTCTGGCTGGGATTCTGCCTACTCTGGCGAAGGTCAGGCTTAATTGGTCGAGGCCTAGGCAGCGAAAGAACGACATCCCATCGGCAGTCCCGTTCGCCAGCATTTATAAATAGGTCTCAAGGTCTTCGAGTCCCCAGTTCCAGCTCTGCTGCGGTTCGATTTATCGCCTTTTGATGGCTGCATTCCAATTGTGTATCTGCTGGTGGTGCGTGTGGCGCATTTGGGTTTTCTGTTTGGGTTTACAACGTGTTGCTGCTAATTTCGTATGCTCCCTCCGGCTGAAACCATAAATCTTGTGGCAATTTTATGGATGCCTGCCTGCGTGTGCCACAAAGGTCGCTCCGCCCAGCTGCAATCCTGGTTAATCAAGAGAAATATGCTTTATTAAGCCTGCCCCCATGGCCCTAAGCCGAATTTCAGTAGCTGGTCTGAAAACCAATAAAGGAATAAATTGCAATCGGATCAGTGGAATATAGAGGTGATGTTGGGGGGCGTGCCTCTTCCCCTGGGGTATCTGGAAATGAATGGTTCTGCTTCTGACACACAAAACAAATGACTTAGAGCACGAACGCGGGCAGGAAGTCAATTCAAATAAAGACTTTCACTCAGAACACGAACTCTTTCTCTCGGGAAGAGAAAATCCATACATTTGTAATTTAATTTTAATTTATAATTTAAATACAAAAATAGCCCGCGGCTTCGCTGTAATCCTGACATCTGTTGATACCCGAGAAGTGTGTGAAGTCTTCATGCCAAATTACCTGTCAAAAACGGAATCGAAAGAACATGAAGAACCTGATCTCTGCGCGCGCAGAAAAAAACTTTCTAAAGCGTTTCAGGCAAACATTTTAATTGAATTGCCCAAACAGCCGCCAATACAATTCCATTCATAAAGCTCTTAACATTTTGGCTTATGTCATGTTTTGAGATTCGTTCCGAGCTGATTACCTCTCCTTGCTGGCTTCCCACACGTCTTTTGGTTCTACTCGTCACTTGTAATGGTCAGTCACACTCAATCAAGCCAATAAACGGCCAATTAATCAACGTCACCTCAGTGATTTCTGGTGATCTAGGTGCTGTGTTAGCAAAAAACAGTAGCATGAAGAAGCCCCTGTCAGCACAAAATTCTAACAAGTTTCAGTTCACGCAACACCAAAAATGTGCGAGGAAATATTTGCTGTATGCAAAACCATTAACCTAGCCCTGGGGGTTGGAAGGGGAGATTTCAATCTACGAAATCCTAGAGTTGGAAGCCTGAATATCAATGAGAGCTGGGACCCAGAGCTAGTATCCCAATCCCACAGAGATGCACGAGCCCAGATAAAATCCCAGGCCAAGGCAAAGCCCTCAGGTTTCTCTTCCACTCTCAGCCACTCTTTTGCTCTTGGCTTGACTTCGAAAGCCCAATTCTCTTACACACCTGATTCGGGCCCTGTTTTCTTGGCCATTTCTCTGCCCGCCGTCGTCGTGGTCGTCGTTGTTTGCATCGCTAATGGAAATGTTATAAACAGAGGCGCTGGGCCCGGCCACCACTCAGTTCATCTTCAGTCGTTGTCTGGCTCGCTGGCTCTTGGTTCTTGAGTGGTAGGAGTTCCAGTGACAAAAAAAGAAAAAAAAAAAATATTAAAAGAATAAGAAATATAAACAAGGACAGACCTGAAAACAATCGTAAATTTATAAGCTTAAAACCGTGTGTGTGTGGTGAAGTCTTCAGAGTGTTCTGCCGCGAAAAATAAAAGTCCTCGTGTAACTTATCCCGTTTTTTGTTTCGCAGTTCAAGGATACATTTACATAGTCAAGGCGAGGATTGGTCAGCGCCAAGAATTTAACGAAATCCATTTTTCAAGGCCTGTGAAAATGCGCTTCTTTGTTGTAAGTAAAAACGAAAAGAAAATTAAAATAAATTCTTGAAACACTTCACACACTCGGCTGGGAATTTGAAACGAAACTAGTTTATGCCTGACCGCAATTAATCATTTATTGCTCTCTGTGTGCTGCCGTTGAACTCATTAACTCGTCAACTGGCCCAAGTTCGTGCCTTAAGTCTTTCGTTTCTTTCACTTCTGAATTGAAATGAACTTTCACTAAGCGACATTTTTGGGCAAAAAAGAGAAAAAACTCCAGCTTAGTTCTTGCCTCGATTCTTGGCCAAGGAAATTAGCCTTAATTATGCTCTGTGCCATATGCAAATATTATTAATTTGACTAAAATCTTTTTTTCGGCTTTATAATAATCAGAAAGCAATTTGTATGTTAAGTGGTAGATATATTAGGATTCTTAGTCATGGCAGAAGCTTACAGAAGCTTTATTTCCTTAACAAAAAAGGTAAAATTTACAAAAGGCTTTTAAAATGAGTCTTAAAAGTGAAAACCTTTCTGGTTATACGTGACAATATTCTAGCCTCGCCTTAATTAAAAAAAAAAAGTGAGAATGATTCATGTACACCCTTGGCCAGGTTATTCCTTGCATTATTCATAAAACCTTACACGCCCTTAAAAGTCCAAATGCGTCAAAGCCTGGCTCAAAACGAGACATTCAATACAATTATGGCAAAAATCAATACG
Source organism: Drosophila truncata (assembly GCA_008042515.1). NCBI lineage: Eukaryota > Metazoa > Arthropoda > Insecta > Diptera > Drosophilidae > Drosophila > Drosophila truncata. Next base: position 24,989 of record VNJQ01002310.1, read on the forward strand.
AACAATTCCAATAAAAAGCCCAAAAAATTAATTATGACTCGAAGAACATAAAATTAATATGCCGTAAACGTAACCAAAACATGCGTGGGCTAACAAATGGCAATTAAAATCTTTCTTTCTGGTCAGAACAATCAAAACCAATTGTGTGGGTGCTCAAAGAACTCAAACTCCCAGTTCCATAAACTAGAAGTGCATTGATATGTTTTTTTCGTTGATGTTGATGGCGGTTCATAAATTAATAAATTCATGGGCTGAGGCCCCATCGTTATCCCACACGTCCCAAGCCCTGAAGTCCATCAATCTTGGCTCAATTAGCCTCAGAATATCATTGGAAACACAGAATACCGGAGACACCTGAGCCCGACTCGACCCGAGACCCACTTACATCTTGTTTGAGAACATAAAATGCTGCGCTTAAACTTTGCATTCGAAGCCATTAACCCAGTTTATTTTTGGACAAGCCACACCCGATCCCGGGTGTCTCGTTATGGCCATTCGGAACAAATACATTATAATAAATAAATAAGGAAAACAGACAAAAGAAAGCGGACATTAATACATCTCGCAAGATGCAAGAGTCTTCTTGCAAATCAATGACAACCCAAGTTCGACGAACGCTTTTCGAGTTACGTTTTGAGCCCGGAATCGTAACAGAGCCGCCTAGAGGTTCAGGTCAATGACACAACACGAGCCCCAGCTTCGGCAACAGCTTTGGCTTCAGCTTCAGCTCCAGCTGGTCTTGAGTTCCCCGGCTTAGTGACATTTCTGCTGTGATAGATGGGCGTTCTGGGCGATGCTGGCTAACGGTTGCGTCAATATTGACTTTGCCAAATGCCCCCGACCGAAGCCCCAAAGCCCCGTATCCCCGGGAGGGAAAACCAAACGCGTGGAGCTGGCGAGAGTGAGTCAAATATTTGCCGATCGTGAGGTTCTTGACAATCATGTTGGGTACTTCAGGTTTATTCTTTGGCAGAGCCAGCTCTGATTCTGTCTGTGCCTCTGGGCTGGGGTTGGGCTTTTACTTTTCGAAGAAATTATGCAAATGTTGAGCGGTGACAGCTCCTTTCAGCATTAATAGATTTTGCGAGGGAGTTGACCGCATTCCAGGCTAGAGATTTATTGTATTTATTACGACATTAGAATACTGAGATTTATGAGTTATAAAACTTTATATTTCTTAAAGAATAATCCCAAACTTAATGTATTTTCCAGCTCTCCACACTCCTGGTGGCCTCTTTGGCCCTCAGCCAGGCTCAGTCCGCTGGCGTCGAGTAAGTACTGCCATAATTAGATCCTTTCCTAAGACCGTTTAATCCTTTAAGTAACACCTTTGCCTGCCTGTGACCAGTGACTGTGTCAATGCTAATGCTCATTCCAAGTAGAAGTTGATGCGCTCGCCTAGAACTTTGTGACTAAAACCGAAAGCCCCCCGACTTGTGACTAACCCTAAATCATTGCTCCCCCAAACAAAATCTACCTAATAACCAACCTGACCCTTCATTAGCTATAATTCCAAGAAGCTAGAGAGAACCACAAAAACAACCCACTTTCGTTTGCAGAATTCAAAGGCAGCGCCTGGTCAAGTTTCCCGAGGAATTCGAGGCCAATGCGGCGGCGCCTCCCGCCTCGGAGAAAGCGGACGAGGCCAAGCGCATCCTCGAGCAGATAGCCAAGGTAAACGAGGCCTTTGGCTATGTGAAGAAGCAACCGGAGCAGCCCAAGCTGCCGCCTATCCTTGACTCCAGCCAGTATTTGTTTCCCAAGCCGGCACAGCAGCCGTTCCATGCCCATCAGCACCACTTCTCAGGGAGCAATGGTCAAACCCTGCTTGAACCCTCAATTCGCGCCGTAAAGCTTACCAGGAATGTGGCTCCAGTGAACTACAATGTTCCACCTAGATTGAGACAGGGACAGGATAATGCGCCAATCAAGGAGCTGGAAAAGAAGCAGGAGGAGAAGAAGGATCAGCTTTACTTCCGACCCAACCAAGTGGAGCTACCCAAGCCCAGTACTCCGCAGGAGGCTCAACAGCTGCCTGCCCACTTTGTGATTCCCGTGCACCTCTACAAGCTGAATAAGGAGCAGTACCTCAAGGAGCATGCTCCACAGGAATATCGTGTGAAGGGCTACAAAATCGTGGGTGATGTGGACAGCTTCTATGGAAAGGCAAAGTCTGCAAAGGCTAAGCAAAGCAAGACCACGCCCAAGTACCATCTTTTCTTTCTGCCCCGCGAACTGGCCCTCAACGAGGATGGAACTCCCAAGAGAGGAAACTCTACCACTGCAGCGACCACCCGGGTTCCTGCTTCTACTCTGAGCTTAAAGGAATCCCGCCTGGACTCAAGGGAAAAGCTGATGCATAAACCCCAGAAGATTCAGCCCAGTTTGGCTCCGGAACTGATCAACCTGAATTCGTTGAATCGCAAGAAAGTTGGCTCTACGGCAAAGCCAGTGCGTTTAAGTGGCAAGGAGGCCGAGCAGCAGATGCAACAGGGATCAGTCTCAGGATCGGTTTCAGGATCCATCAAAGCCACAACCGCTCCTCTTACCCTCAGCTCAACGCTGCCCCCTTCTGGTGGTCTCCTGCCCAATCACAATCGCTTGAATCCCTTCCGCATGCCCGGCATGAATATAGCTGAGATGCAGAACCAAACCTCCACGGCCATCAAGAATGCCTTTCAGAATATATTCAAGCTTCCCTTCCGGCCACCGATGGCAGCTTCGCCGGGTTCAGGTCCGGTAATTGTAGGCAGTATTCCCCAGAAGAATCAAGGCATCGATTCCATGGATTACAAGTGGGATGATGACAACGAAGGCGGCGGTGATGGCATGTCGGATGATCTGGACACTGTAGAGAATACAGCAGCTGAACTGCAGGACAGCAGTGCCTCCTCAGAGAAGCATCTGTTCCCCCACAGAACTCATAACCTGGTTCATGCCGTTGGCCAGGTGGCCACCGCCCAGCAGAGCACCCAGAAGCAGGCATTGCGCGAGGGAGGAATTATTATCCAACGGCTGAAGGTTCGCAAGGGTGGGATAGCCATCGCGGGACCCGGAGGCGTGGCCACCGCTGGCAGTGGCGGCACAGCAATCGTGGGTCCTGGAGGCTATGCTCTCACCCATCCGCGCAGCCTTACGATTGCAGGACCGGGGGCCAAAGTGATCTCTATACCAGCCAATGTGGACCTGAAGGACGCACTGGCACGCACGGATCTGGAGGCGAGGAGTTTTCCGTTGGAGGGCAAGGTGGTGGCTACGGGACCAACGGTCTATTATGCTCCACCCACAACGACAATGGAGGAGGAGGAGGAGCAGCAGCAGAGGGGGTTTTGAGTCTGAGGCTTGACCAGAATTAGTTAGGAAAAGTAGTTGGTATTTTCTAGTGTTCTAATAAATGTTTTGTAATTTCCAAATCTCCATGCTTTGTGCTTTCATCTGTAGATGTATAAAATAGCTATAATATGGTGACTAATACTCATAAATCCCCAACTTTCTGGCATGCTATATTAACCTATGAATCCTACACAGATCTGCCAGAACTAACCCCCTTTTTGCTGTAAATATTATCAGACTAACCGGCGGCTCTCTCTCTCTCCACCATCTTCCCTTCCTATGCTTTCCCTAAATCCTAAATCCTAACCCAAAGTGCCTACTGGCGCACCACCAACCTCGAAGCCTGGCCACCGGAGGCCCATGGAAAGCTACTTCAGGGATCCCAGCTCACGCCCTACGGTGCCTTCCAGCCTGTGCTGCTGAACGCTCCCATCTATGCTGCCCCCTTGGCCTATGTGCTGCAACCCACCACGAACCCAGCAGCCACCACAGCTGATGTCACAACCGAGAGCTCCACCAGCAACAAGGAAAGCTTAGCTGAAGATAGTTCCATCGAGTTGGAGAAACCAGAAAAGTTACAAGAGCTGCCCGCAGCAGAGAAGACACGAACCAGCGGTGATCTCAAGAGCGATTCAGGTCTTCGCTCGGCTATCAGCAAAATAAATCCAAACTATGTGATTGAGGAGATTGTCTCCGTGCCTGGCAAACTTGTAATTTCTACCTCCTCCTCGGGAGAAAGTTTACGGAGTGATAATCTTCGCTCTGGCAAGTTTTCCAAGAAGATGGCACCCCTCAAGCTAAGAAAGCAAGCGGTGAATGGAGCAACTCCCCCAAAAGTGGAGGCCACGGGAAGGACTAGCACCAATGCTGCCAACTTCCCGCAGATTCCCTTCGGCACCTACTTCCTGCCTTATCAGGCTGGCAAGGTTCAGGGACGCAAGCAGGCTGCCCTTATCCTAGAGCCACACTCCAAGGCGGTGGTGGGAAATGGTGGCACTGCCATTTCCACACCCATTTCGAAGGCATATCTGAAGAAGGGAGTGCCTACGAATGTCTACTTCAATCCGGAATCGGTGGCCATTGCGGGTGTGGGTGGCAAGGCGCATGCCACGGCGGATCTGGAGTTGGATTTGTTCACGTAAAGGAGCAGGATTTGCCAGGAGGCCAACTAAGTTTACATAATCATTTTGTGGGACTGATTTCTTTGATGGATTGTGAGGTATTAGGGTTTCTATTTTGCTTTAATATTTTTAAATTATTTAAACCTTATATATTCAACTTGCAATTTCAAATAATCTCTTATAAAGCTGAATTTTTTAAATATTGATTACATATATATTAGTTTTTAAATTGAAATCATTTATAAAGATCAATTTTTTAATTATAGATTTCATATAAATTAGTTTTTGAATGAATTAAAATGAGGCAGCTGTAAATTTATATTTTTAAAACACTATTTCCTATTTTTCATTTGATAAAGTTGATAATTTCTTTTGCTTTCCTTAAAAATCCGAATTATTATCATATAAACAAAGTTATTTTCTGTTAGAATTCTTTTATAAAAAATAAACTAAAGTTCATTGTTTGATAAATCCTAATTAACAACAATCCTCTTAAGAAATCAGTTCCTAAAATCACATCCTATTATATAGCCAAAACCCAAGTGAAGCTCATCCGAATGGGTAGTTCCTTTCCCTCAAATTTCCCCATGTTCCTATGTTAAGAACAGAGGCCCTTAAGAACGTGTCATTTCGTAGTTTGTAAATAAAGTTAAACATAAACTGTACAGCTTTCGCCTTTGGGTCACCAAGTAGTCCTGTAATTCCTTGTAGATATTCCAAAGCTTTCGCCACATCCCCAGCTCCCAGCTTTTTCCAGGCAAATCCCCAACCCACCAATGCACACTCTTTCTTTATATAAATACATCTATATAAACCCCAAAAAGCAGACACAGATCGAGGGCAGCTCCGCTGGTCTTCGAAGAACATCCCTACTATGGCGGCCTGAGGGGTCAGCTCCTGCAGCTGCGTCCTCAACGAGACGGTAGTGTGGGCAGCTTTATCCTACAGCGTCAGCAGCCGCAGGTTAGGGCTGTGACCAGGGATGCCGACGACACCATCACCATCTCGGCGGCCAGCATATCGGCCATTGCCGATGGAAGTTCAGGTTCCGGCAGCACCAGCTCCAGCTCAATCTCGGCCAGCGCCAGTGACTTCAATCGAATTCAGTTGGCCGCCGCTCGTCTGGTGGCCATTCAGGAATTGGCCAAGAGGAAGGGCTCTTTCAGTGAGGAGGACAACAAGGTCTATGCCAGCAGCCTGTTGGAACTCGGTCAGGCAGCCCAGAGCTTGGCTCTGCTTCAGCAAACCGGTCAGATCAAGGATTTCAGTGTCCTGTTGCAGCCCGATCTCTTCGCCATTCCCCAGAAGCAGCCGTCGAACTTTGGCTTGGAGGCCAGCAATAACCCGGCGGATCAGAAGATCGACGAGCAGAAACTGGATGAGGTTACCGAGCAGCAGTTCTCGCCAGATGAGCAGTTTCTGCCGCCCAACAACGAGGATCCCTATGAGGATGTCAATGACAGCGTCTCTGTAATGGCGCCCAAGAAGGATGCCGCTGTGGCCGAGGCCAAGCCAGTGGGTGAGTTGGAAGATTAAATTTATAATAATGAATATGAAATAAATATGAAATATCTCTCAGGTTTGTCAATTGCCGGCGAGGGTGGCGTGGCTTCCTCCAAGCCAAATGCTGTGGCTCTTTCCGGCAGGAATGGCTTGGCCGTTGCCTCGCCCAAGGCCACCGCCATCGCTGGTGTTTCGCCGGAGGAGGCAGCTGCCTTTAGCATCTCTCTGCCCACACGCAACCAGCTGGTAATTAAGAGTCCCAACTCTGCGGCAGAGAAGGCCAGCGATGATTACGATTACAACGATGTGCCTTTGACCCTGGCCCGGTTTCCCTTGACCCGCGAAACCCCACAGCAGCTGGTTCCTGTTCGCATTTCTGGCGGAGATGCCCTTGTGGACAGGTGGCGCACTGCCATTGCCGAGGATTATGCTGCTCGACAGGCTCAGGCTAAGGTGGCCCTGGCCATGGCTTCGCCCACACCCTACATTCGCATGGCTCCCAAGCGACGCCTGCACTCGGAATAAAAGGATTGGAACAGGATAATGCACCCCCCCTTGAATGCAATGAGATTCATAGTATACGTTGTACAACATTTTGTGTGCCAGCTACCGAATTGCCAATAAATTATATATATTTAAATGCGAAATAAGTTTATTTTTCTTGATATTTAAATACTATTTTTATCTTAATAAATAAAAGTAATTCCCTCAGGCATCGAAAGCAATTAAAATCTTAAAGTGACACTAAACAACATTGTCCAGCATCCCGAGAGAGGCCAATGAACTGGAAGTATCCATCGCTTGTCATCAGAGAGACGATCAGAAATAGCCAACATATATGGCCAAGATCATGCAGAGACTGTCACAGAGGAGCAGGAGCAGGAGCAGGAGCAGGAGGAGATGCATCTAATTGCTGCGGGAAGTGATTATAGTTTATAACGAAAATACATTTATTTATGCGATTGCCGACTGAATGCAAGCATGTGCAAATCTTGATTAATCTTTTCCGCCAGGCCAGGCGGCATGGAAATAAATTATCTAAGCGGGGAGCGGACATTGGTTAGGGAATCTCTGTGCCTGTGCCAGAGCCTCAGCCTGAAACGCATTCAATTTGCACCTGAACCAGTTGGCCGCGTCAATGCAGCTTCAATGCAATCTCCCAAGCTACGCTTGACTTCTATTACGCGGCAGGTTTAACAAACTCGAGTGGCTTTAAGGCCTCAGAACTTGGCCGAGACCGAGACCGAGACCGCATCTTCGTTGACCATCTGCAAAAGCGAACCTGAAACCAGTACCTGTGTCAGTAAACTATGGTCAAGCTGGGAACTTTTTGGGCCAAAATTACTAACTCGGTTTGTTTAAAATGTAAAAATAATGTTGTATCTGAACGATGATACTGAATAAAAATTATTCGGATAAGGAAACTATATTCAATTGCTTTCATTGGAACAACTGAACTGTTTTTCAGATAAAATTTGAATTTAAACTTAATTTATGACCAAGAAAACTAGTCAGTTGACCCACAGTGCAGTACCAGTACTAGTACTTGTACCACAGTTTATCTGCAGCCAGCTCCTCCTTTTGGCCATCGGCCATTCCCTGCCCTGCCCTGCCTCCTCGAATGGCTGCTGTCTTCCCGCGGGAAGCTGGGCATTTCCAGTTCTATCAGTTCTTCGTTCCAAGCTCTTTGTTCTTGGTATAGGTCAGGGCGAGGGGCCCGGGTCGCACATTATAAAAGGCCATGGCCAGGCAGCGTTGGCCACCAGTTTCCTTGAAGTGGTCGCCGTGTCAACACACTGAAGAAGACTGAAGCCACGCTGCAAAGACCGAAGACTGCTGTGCCAAGACTGTCTAGTGATAATTTAAATTCTTCTCTACTCGAGGGGATCGCGCGGATTGTGTGGCCATCAAAGAGTTCTGTGTCGACTCGAATTACCTGCCTAGATTTGGGAAAGCAGTGAAAGGCCATCTCAGCCAGTACTAAAAAGGTAAGTCTGCCTTCCGAATTGTTCCCAATTTGGGTTCTTAGTTCACATTTACGTTCGTTTCGGGTCGAGAAAGTTATCTAGTCTAGGCTTGGGTCTGATTACAAGCTCAATTTCAGCTGGTTTGGGTAGCTTTAAAATTACTGTTACGGTGTCACAAAAGAAAGGTTATTATGCGAACGTAAAATTGGCTTTAATTAAAATTTAAAGAAGAAACGAGATTCTGGCATGTTAAATTACGAATAAGAAAGAATATTTGTCAAAAAGTGAATTTAAAAGAACGATTTTAAAATGCATAGCCCAAGTGACAGAGTTTTCCAAAATTGATATTTATAGACGCAAAGAATTGTAAGAATTATAAAGTTCATAAACAAAAAAATTAAGATTAAAGCTTTTTATAAAATAGAATAACACATTAATATTATGACTTATTATTATTATTATTATTTTAATAACATTATTAAAAGAAATACCTTTAATTTAGAGTATATTTATAAATGCTTTGAGAACTACTGTAAAATAAATACACAATTGTGGCACATTTTATAGTAATAACCTTAACGTTTTTCTTAAATTTTACAAGAATTTTTGATTAATAATAAATTAATACGAATTTTATTGTAAAATTTATAGAAGTTTCTTAAGCCATTCCAAGTGAGCAATAAACGAAAGACTTAGGCAACGAACTTGGTTAGAAAATCAAATTATAAGCATATTTCTTTTAAAACCTTTTTAAAATAATTAAACATAAATTTATAGAAGTAATCTTGAAGTTCTTCATTAAATTTAAAAAAATCTTTTAATTGATAAAAATAATAAATGCCAATTTTAGGTGCATCCAGTAAAGGAAAGAACTTCTAGAATTTTTTAAGCCATCCCAAGTGAGCAATAAACGAAAGACTTAGGCAACGAACTTGGTTAGCACTTAGACCACACAAAGAACATTCTTCGGTATATATGGGGTGGGGGTCTACGGCGACAACAAACTTGACTATCAAGTACCGATTTAAGCCATAAAGCTGCTCCCAGTCATTAGCCAGTATCTACACTAGAAGTGCTTGGCGAAGAAGCTCCTATGGCCGGGGGCCAATCAATTGCAAACCGGTTGATAGCCACTCGATCCGTGTATAATAATGCACACTCGTTGCGAGGAGCATCCTGTCCTGGCCAGGCAACATGCAACATGCAATTACACACGGATGCACACATTTGCAGCGAATAACGTTAAATTTAGAATGGACTTTGGTGCGCTGGCAAGGAGAGTGGCTAAAAATAACGCAGCGACTAGACCAGTTTGTGGGGAGAGTTGCACCAAGAATAAATTATGATGGTTTAATAAAGCCAATGTCTTGGAGGATTCTTACAAAAATATTCTCGAAATTTAATTTCATAATTTATAGTTTTACATTAAATTGTTACATTTTAGTTATGATTAAAAATTCTAAAAGAGAACATTATTAATATAAGACAAAAAGCATCATAAGTTTTATTTGCAAGAGTTTAATAAAGTTTATAATTATTTTTAATATATTCTTAAATATTTCTTACCTATTTACCCTTCCAATAAAACCTTCTCCCTTACCGCTTTTTCCAGAATGTTCCTTCTAGCGGCCTTTTGCTTGGCCCTGGCAGCGGTGGGCGGCCAGGCCAGGCCCCTGGAGCCCTCGGCGCAGCACATAGTGATCGTGACCCCGCAGGCGCAGGTTCATTTGGAGCCAGCCCTTCGCTATGTCCATGGCCTGTCGCCACTGGCTCGTGTGGCCACGCCACATCATCATGAGGAGACCATTGTGTATGTCCCCGCCGGAGCTGCTGCCCAAGTGGTGCCAGTGCTGGATGCAGTGGGCTCGGGTCGGGCTGGCGGGGCAGCCAGTCAGCCAGAAACGAAGCAGTGGGAGAACACGGGCGAGATTATCAACCAGATCCAGCAGGCCTCCATGCAGGGCGTTGAGATTGCCAGCGGCCAGTTGAGCGAGGCAGCAGCATCCGCAGCTTCTGCCGGAGCAGGCTTCTTCCCGGCCCTGTTCCCGCCACCCGGCTCCAAGAAGGAGGAGTCGCTGAAGACTGAGAAGATTGAACTGATTGAGACGCCGGCCAACACACAGCCTCTGATTGCCACCGAAGCCAGGCACTTCTACACCATTCCGCAGGTCTATCACACTCCAGTGGTTGATGTGGTTCATGCTCCTGTCTACTCCTGGCCGATTCCTGCCATCCGAGCTCGTAGCATTCAAGAACCCGAATTGGAACAGCAGCAGCAACAGCAACAGCAGCAACAGGCGGCTGCTGAACCAGCTCTGAAGCAGACTTTGAAGGCGGAACCGGAATTACAGGCAGAGATTCAGCCGGAACCTCAGCCGCAGGCTCTGTTGAAGGAGCAGCCTCTGCTGAAGGAGCAGCCACTGCCTTTGCTAAAGGAGCAACCTTTGTTGAAGGAGCAACCACTGCTGAAGGAGCAGCCTTTGTTGAAGGAGCAGCCACTGCTGAAGGAGCAGCCGCTGGAGCAGCCTGCTCAGGATCAGCCAAAACCCATCATTGCCAGCGAGCAGAAGTCGGAATTCGCAGGTCGTCTCCTAGAGAGCAATGCCATCAAGCAGGAGCTGCAGGGAGCCGAGATTGCCAAGGAGCAGTTGAAGGAAGAGCGTGAGTATAAAGAGAAAAAAATTATCCTGAAAATTTTATTATACAGAGCATATTTCCTACGCAGCAGCCAAGGCCCAGCTTCCAGAGGAGCCGCTGATTAAGGCCATTCCTGCCGCTGAGCCTCTGCTAACCAAGACCATTCCGGCTGAGCCCATACAGGCAGAGCAGCCAAAACAGGAGCAGCTCCAGCAGATCCAGCCGGCGCAGCCTGCCGAGATCATTGCCGATGCCATTTTGCCGCAGGCTTAAAGCCTGCGCTCGGAACCAGAACTCTGAATCTCTGAATCTCACTCATACCTTTTGGGCAGCTTTGGTTCTTCGACTGATTCTCATCGCTGGCCCGTCGCCGCAGCAGCAGCAGACCGGGCCACGGGGTAACCCTCATCCACAAAACAGTACATTTAATTACTAACACGAGAAACACACGCATCCGCACACACATTTTCCATTTTCCAGCCATTAATTAACACAGAAGCGAAACGCAAAAAAGACATTCATTCATGCATAATTATCATCACGAGACACGTTCGTATTCATCATCATCATTACATATTCATTAACCATAACATTGAAAAACGTAAAACAGAACAATAAAAAAGTGAATGTAAAATGTAAAAAGAAGAGAGTTTAAAATTCTGGAATCTCTGGATGGGTGGGATATTCTTGGGAACATCATTATAATGACTCTATAATTTTACTGAACAGTTTTATGAAGGTAAGTTATATTGAAGAGGTTTTAAGCGTTGTTTTTAATATGAAAATCAATAGAATACCCTCTGATATTATCATTATAATTTCTTTAACGTAAAATTTACTACATACAATTACAATATCAGTTATCGTATCATTGTATCGTATTTTCGCACTTGTCTTTTTGATTATGTAATGACACTGACCCTCAAAAAGCCAGGCAATAAGGTGTGAGCTTCATTCGCAGTCCCGCAAATTCCCCGGCAACATTAAAAATATTGCCCAAATCACACGGACTGGTAAACAAAATCATAATCCGCACGGCTGCATACCAAGTAAGCCCGGAACGTGCCCAGATATGTATCTAGTCCCCGAAAGAGGGTGGAAAAGTCCCAAAAAATTTGTTGAATTTGGCACTTTTATTGACTTACACAGCTAAGAGCATAAATATTTAATAAATAGAGCGATGCAGGGGTTCGGCATCCACACCCACCGTAATGTAGGCATCCTGTTCTCCTATGGCTATCTGTTCATCTTCGTCCTGGGGTCGCAAGGTGGTTGAAACCAGAGAATCCTCTGTGGCCAGAGTTGATATTTCCACCCGCTGCAAGGGCTGACTGGTGTCGGTATACCGATAGACCGAAAAGTAGGTCTGAATGCGTCTAATGATATTCTCCAGAATTGGCGGAAACTTGTGCTCTACACCATCTCCATAGATCTTCAGGTGAAGCTTGGATTCGTCGGAAATGTGTGAGGGGGTTATCTTCAAAGCCTGAAGAATACCTCTTAGCATTAGAAGGTTTTGCAGATTATTGCCACTCTGGTTGGGTGCCCTCCTTAGAAATAGCGAGCCATTGGGCTTGACCTCCAGATAGCCGAACTTCTCCGTATCCATGGGCAGCGCCTCATTAAAATCCACACTCTCCTTGATCAGGGTTAGAGGAAGAATGGCCGCCTGGAGAAAGGTCGCGGAGAGGAGGACCAGTCCCAATGTCATGTAGATCACCTGCATCTCGTTGGCGACGAAGCGTTCCCGGGGATCCGCTCTGGCCCTGGCCTGCGGTTGCACTAATTTCGGCTTCGCCTTGGCCAACGAACTTATTCCAAGTGCTGCGCTGCGCTTTTTTCCACACATTTTACCACTTTTTCGTACGCATCTTGAGTGTAATTGAGCGCTGTTTGTATTTGCCTTTGTTCGGTTTGGTTAAGCTGTTTCACTTGTCTGGCACATGGCCAATATCGGGCCATACCGAACATCGAACACCCAAACAACACCGATCCCAGCTTTGAGACGTGCCCTGAGCACTTGCTGCGCTTTGGTTTTTGAGCCATTTCAACTGTTTGAGTTATCCATTTGCATTTGTTTGTCAATTTTCTGTTATATATATGTATTATTCTCTTTAGCTGGCATCGAAATTACATGAACTACGAAGAGTTTATTGCCAATATCGCTTCAGTTATTGGGCAGTGAAAGTGTTATATTTCTTGTCGCACTAACATGATATTTGGATGATTCATATATGAACTTAGCTTACCTTGGCTGAGGAGGTTATGATCCGTATTTACATTTTTAATGATTAAGGATATGTAAACAGGGTAAAATAATGTCAAGACATTTGTTTACTAAAGAGCTCCTTTTTGTTTTGGCTTTCTTTTGTGTTATTTAAAGAACCAGTCTTAAGTAAACAGTCAATAAATTAAGAAATAAGGTTGCACTGGCCTCTGTACTAAGCTGTATAAGTACGTTCAATAAGAATGAAGCTGATTTTATTCCTTTGTTAACCAAAGCCCCTATATATTTTTATGTAATTTATTTAATGTTAATTCCCCTCAAAAAAGTAACTGTCAACATAATGTTAAATCAAGCTCTGGACATCATCATTAAGCAGTCTGGCAGCCTTAAATAAAACAACTGACAACGTAAAAATAATGCCTGGTAACACTCAAAATAGAAAGCGACTTTTTAAAAACATTTTTCCAACATAAAAGCAATAAAAAATACAGCTAAAGATTAAAATAATGTTTAAGTAATAAAATAATAATTATACAAAGACTTCTTTAGAAGCCTTTCTTCTTTATAAACAACTATATATAAATCCGCCCTAAAATACCTTTTTAAAAACATCAATTTTTACATAATATAATAATAAGACTTCTGTATGAATTAATTAATAAATAAATCTCCCACTTAAACACCTTATAAAAAAGACATATTTCATTGATAATTTATTAATTTATTTAGATTGAATTTCATTAAATAGTTAAGGACATTGATATAATGTTGTGTCGCAATTATCATTATTATTTGTGTGTTTTGCGCGTGTGTGTTTCTTGTGTGTTGTTTTAGTGCTCGAAATAAGCGGAGAGTCTCTAACATACATAGGTAGAATGACCAAAAATATCGAAACAAAAGTAATATAAACTAAACAATTAAATTGCTAGGACATGTGTCTGTGTCTGTGTGTGTGTGTGCGTGTTGTTTTTGTTGCTGTTTAATAAACATACAATACATATCAAACATAAATCGTGTGGCTTTTTAATACAATAAAACTGTTTAGAACTGAAACCTGCGGTTAGGAAACTTTCATCTCATTCGGCGCGCTGCTCGTCGCTTGGTTAAAACTTAAAATAAATAAATAAACATACATTTTTCAATGTGGCAACAATAGTTACAATTGGTTCAGTATTTCTGTAGATTTTTTTGTTTTGTTTTTTTTGTTTTCCATTTTTAGTGATTTTGATTTCGTTCTGAAATGCAATTACAAATAATAAGTATCTATACAATCCGATGTGTGCTGGTCTATTCGCGTGAAGATAAATCGCAGCTATCCTACATTTTTTTCTTTTAGCTAACTCTATCGACTTGAATTTTACAAAATTTGATTTGCTTTTGATTTAGTTTTAATATAGGATACATCCTTCTTTTCGATGCTTCAGCTAGGTTCTCCCATTTCTAATGTAAGTGTAAGGCATTATCTTCTTTTGTATATCGTTTTAATACATGTGTATATATAATCCTTCTTGTATCCTTCCGATTTGATCCATAATTTCGTTGAATTTGTTTATGGCTAATGTTGGCTGCTTCGCCTTCTTCTCCTCCTCCTGACTCTCGACTCCTCCATCCAGCCGCCTGACTGTGGGACTTACATCAGCTTCTGCTTGGCGCAGTCGGGGCACAGAATGTCGGGTCCATCGGTGATGAAGCCCCGTCCCACCAGACTGGCCTTGCAGCTGGCACACACAAAGCAGTCGTGGTGCCAGTGACGATCCTCAAACGAGATGAAGCGAGTGCCGCCAATACCTATGAAAAAAGGATATTTTAAAGAAGATTTCTTTAGTAAAAATTATATATATTTATCTAACCTGTTATGGGCTTCACACAGGCCGTGCAGCGCTTGGCAAACAGCTCGCCAAAGCACTCGGCACAGTAGGGCTTCTCATCCCGGCTGGTGAATCGCTGGCCAGCTAGCGTTATGTTGCAATGAGTGCAGGTGAAGCACTCGCGATGCCAAGGCTCGTTCTTGTAGGTAACACCTCCCGAGGTGATGACCTGCAGGGATAACAAAGAGAATATTATTAGTATTTGGAGTACATAAAAGATATAATAACACTTACCTTATTGCACTTGATGCAGCGAGTGGCAAACTTCTCCTCGTAGCAGCCGGCGCAGTAGATCTCCTGCTCCCGTGGTATAAAGGACTTGGTGCCAATGGCCGTCTTGCAGACGCAGCAACAAAAGCAGTTCTCGTGCCATTGCCTGGTTTTGTACTCCATCTTCTTGGTACCTTTAAGTAGAGAAGTTTGAGAATCAGGTTAAAATCAATTTCCGCAATATGAAAACCTTGAACCCTGAACTTTGGCAACCCACTAACCCAGCTCTGGATCTTCGATCAATTCTATTTAGGCAAAAACTCAATTTCAGACAAAATGACAGATTGGGGGCAGAACAGCGGGTTCAATCACTGATTGTCTTCCAAACCATTTTTTCGATATGGAAACAAAAAACGACAGAAACTTTCCGTTGTTATGTCGGCCAGACATGCAACTTTTTTCTGTTTTTTTCCTTCGTGGGGGCGCCTGTCACGCCTCAACCGAATTGTTCCCGGGGGCTTCGACATTTTCATAACAATTAATGCAGAAATTACGCAAATTTTTGGCTAGTCTTGAGACAGCAGACATTCGCTGTTTGATTTAGGGCTATCTTCGCTTTAGTAGTCCATATAAACCCTTGAGACTTAGCTTCTTTATTGCGTGTTTGAAATGTTTGTGGCCAAAAATAAGCAGACAGGCAAGAGTAAAGGTGAGTTTTCCCCCGTTTTCAGAGAGAACAAAGCTCTGCTAGAGCGGGTAATTGAGTGGAAATGTTGACTCTGTCGTCTGAAAATTATTCTTTAATTCACGGTTGCCGAGCATGACAATCGAGGAAAGTTGGGGCAGGTGCGGGAAAATAAATCCAGGGAATTCAGGTAGCTGTTCCATATTGTCTTGGGGCTGTCTCCGCCAACTGTGTCATTAAATTTTACCAGTTATTAATTCATGAGCAGTTATATCTGCTCTACTTTCAAAAAAATATATTAATTCTTTTAAAAATCTACACGAACATATGGTAATATTATATGCATTATAGAATATATTTTCCAAAGAGCAAAGTACTTAACACTCTTATCTAAATTCCCATAAATCTTATACAAATTATTAAACCATAATTTAATTCATTATTTACCATAATTGGCAAAAGAAAAAGAACTTAAAACCCGGGCAAACAATTTTGGACACTCGAACGTCTTGTAAATCAAAACATTTCGATTATAGTTTTCTGTTTTATTATTTAAATTTTATGGCTTGTCTTTCTTCATTAGAAACATAAATTAATAGACCCTCGGATGGATTTCTTGTCTGGCCTGTTCCGAGGGTCTCCGTAAATGGCAAATTCATTACTCATCATCATCATCATCACGGATAGCGATGACGACGATGGTGTTGACCTGTGGGCGGTTCCTTTCTTCTGGCCAATTTGAATAGTTTTCGACCAATAATATTGATAAATTATGATGTCTCATCCGTCGTTAATTAAGCACCTTTTGGCTTTGGTTACCTGCTTTGGAGTGGCGCGGATCACCGAGGCGACAATAGTCGCCCAGCTGGCAATAGAAATTGCGATTCTCCTCCACGGCGGAGGCGTTGGGCAGGAACATGCTCAACACGGCAATGTCCTCGTTGTTATCCTTGGCCTTCTTGATGCGATCGGCACCAATGGTTTTGGTCTGCAGGTGAAGGCGCGACTTCATCCTTGAGCTGAGCACATCCACATCGGTCATGTTCGGTGGCTACTCTTTAGTAACGTTGGATTAGAGATTACAGGAATGCCCAGAGTGTACCCAACTAAATGGCTTTTGGTTTCTCCTAATCGAACCCCTTGTATCTGACACGAAAAATGCAATTTCATTGAACTTTTAAACGGCTTTAAGTGGGTCAATTTGTGATTAAAGACGGGGCTATAAATCCTCTAAAAACGATCTCTGGAATTAAGCACGAACTTAATTTGGCGACGCCAAGTCTCTCCCTCTCTCTCTCTTGTTCCATGACAGATCGGCTATGATCTCAAGGCGTTGTCTCTATGACATCATTTGCCAAATAACAAGTTTCATTAAACTTAGCGAATGCTTATAAATAAAATCCAAAAACCAAATTGGTTATAATGGAAATGAAACAACAACTGCCGCAACTGGCTATCATAAATCATTAAATAATTAACTTTTTGTAAGCAGAACAAGCCAGGTACAGCAACAAAAATTCTGAATTTCATGAGCAATTTTGTTTTGTTTAGTTTCGAAGCTCGTGCGCAAATTGAAGCAGGAAATTGTCCAAGCTGGAGGCGCACAGGAAGCTCAGAATGGAATCGAATAGATTAGAGCGGAATAATAACCAAAGAAACCCACACAATTTGGGAAGATACAATGGTTAGATAGCCGAGGAATGTCGGAGAAATCTCCATTGGCCAGCAATTGGAGTGCTCGATTTTTGGGGGCGATGATGTAAGATTAAGATTGTTTGCAAAGAAAAGAAAAGAAAATTCTCTAAAGTTTGGTATTTAAACTAGAAACTGATCAAAAAGCAAGCAAATTAAAAGATGATGTAAGATTTTAATGTCTGAACAGGAAACTATAATATTTAATTCCCAAGCTAAGCTGATTTTAATAACAATAACTTGAAATATTCCCACAGTTAAGGATTTTTATGTAGTAGTATTTAAATTGTTTTAGTTAAGTAAATAAATATTTTGGTAGAATAAATAATTTATTTATGAATTTAAAAGGCTTTAAATAAGTAAACAGTATTTTTAATTATTTAAATTTTGCTTTAGCTCTGTCAAATATTTGTAGAAAATAAAATGGCTTTGCTAAAAATATTCCATAAACAAGTAAAACATTCCGAAACTACTCTACACCAACGACAAGACTTTAGTTAATATTTAACTTGACAATAAGATGTGAAAAACTGTTTTTGGGACAGAATTAAGCAGAGCTTGGAAGGTATAAATAATATAAACAAGCCCTGCAAATATTTTAAATTTTAATAATAAAAATAAGAAATAATGTTTAAGTGCACATTTGAATTATTTTCCGAATCTAGTTCAAACTCATTGGTGACCCCTTGAGTGTATGTCATTCGTCTTGGATTACCAACTCGTAACCACAGCATTCGTATGGGTTTCTGTTGTGGTTTTTTATTTTGTGGCTAAATGATGGGGCATAAACAAAGTTTATTTATGGCTACCAGCGTCTAACATAATTATAACTAATTGTGATGGGTTGTCAGCTTCGGAAAGACCAAACACATCGCCCACTGGGACACTGAGCCACAGAGATACTGATAGATTGGAGCCTCAAGCCGCCGCCGACGACGACGACGCCTACAACAAAAGTCACCGCGGCAATGACGATCGCTGCTGAGGTCAAGTGGAGAGACATTGAGGCAATGATATATTGACAGGTCGCTGACTGCACGCTGATTGATGGCATTTGCATTGGCCCGGAAAATGAAAGTGGATTCGGATTCGGATTCGAATTCGCAGTCGCATTTGGATTTGGATTTGGACTCGCACTTGGCTTCAGATATGTCAACTTAGCCAAACGCAGAGCGAAACCCAAACCCTTGCGTCGTGCATGGTCTGCATTTTTAATTGCAATTGGAGACACCGAGACTGTTGGCAGCAAATAGCGAAAAAGGGCACACAGTGAAAAATAAATTTTATACATATTGTTTGTAAACAAAAACAAGTACATTTTTTTTTGATATTCGAAAAAATGATTGTGTAATGGATTGTACAATCGTGAATCTTAGGAGTTTATGATATCTTGTAGATATTTAGAAAAACTCTTTAATTTTAAGATTGTATAATCTGAAGTTGAGAAAAATAAAATATAAAAAATAACTGATTAAATAAGAAAATAATAAAAAACTTTTCAGGATTGTTTTTTATAGCCTAATATTTTTTTTCTCTCTGAAATACTATTATTAATTTTTGTCCTAAAAGAAGACTATGTAAATTAAAATATTTTAATTTCAAAACTATATACAAATTATAAGAAATATATATCAGCATCTTCAGCTGTTTAATTCTGTTTTATTTGGTTTAATTCTGTTTAACTCTGTTTAATTCTGTTTCTTTCTTTTTTTATTCTTCAATTTTGTTTGCTGTGCATTTGACAATGTCTCCCATTTAGCGGCTTGCCGCAATATTTGATTTTCACTGTGGGATCTTTGACTTTGACCCGCCGCAGGGCACCAAAAGCGGGCTTAAAAGCCAAGATTTATTGGTCGCTTAGATTCGGTGAAAAGAGAAATTGAATTTGCTTGTTTTGTGGGCCTTTGTTTTGATAAGACAACCGGATGACATCGTCTAAGCGGGATCAGCGTGAGCTGTCGACTTAGCGGGTGTCTTAAAACGCTCCTCCGATAGTATCTTTAATTAATCCCAAAAGCCCCAAGGGGAATTGAGTTAATTAAGAATCATTTTCACAGTCACCGTCACCATTACCCCTTTTAATCGCAGGCCGCACAATTAAAGCATTCAATTGAAAGCCATTCGGAAATAGTTTCAAGCGATTTCATTTCGATTTCGTTTCCATTTCCATTGCCAATTGATATTCAATTGCAATGACAGTCACACACAACAATAATAATAATAAACGAAAGAAATTCCAACTGAAAGGCTTGCATATTCATATGGTTTACATTTTGGACCCCCATTTCGGATCGAATTTAAATGTGGAACACATCGAATTGGCCATCGCTTGACATTAAATGCAGTCGAAATTCGTTTCCGGCTTGTTTGGTCGCTTTGCTGGTTATTTATGACAGGGAAAAGTGTTGTGTTTTTTGGGAAAAAAACTGTAACTGGAGTATCTCGATTTCATTTCTGGCCACCTGAGGATTGTGCAATGCTCGAGTGTCTGTGCGTGTGGGCCGTGCGTTACGTATACGCCCAGGATGCAAAGTGAAATCAGACGACAAGCATACGCCATGTGGGCTGAAATCGAGCCCACAGTTTCTCGAAAAATTAAACCCCTCTACCCTGCTCTACTTCAATTCAGTTTCACAGTTTACAATCCAGGAAAACAGAAGCCATTTAAACGTGTTGGGTACACTTTGCATTCTCCATAATATAGTTCAATATTGTTTACAGGTGATTTCCACCCAAAACAACAAAGGTGTTTATAATCGCAGTGGCACTGGCTTATTCCACTCAACGCCCTCAATTATGAACACTAACTGCGGATGTACTTTATGGGATTCTTTATGGTATCAAGATGATCAAAGTTTATGCACATGCAACACGTTGCTGCTGCTGCTGTTGGCAAAAGAAAAATCAGCAAACAGAATATATATCTTCAGAAATCGCTTTGTAATTGTTTCCGCGGCACATTCCACGCGCTTTGAAAGCCGCTTTGAGACTGAAAAAATCCGAGGCGAGGGCCCAAAACAAAACACACTTCCGAGACCGAGAGAGGCAGCCGAGCCGAAATGACTCGAATTTCAGCTGGTATTGAGTCGAGTGAGTTTGGGTGGCAATTGAGTGGAATTGTGAGTATTCAAGTGCCGGTACCGGTATCGGTACCTGTTGCATGCCGCCTCCAAGCAAAGATTGAACACGACAAGCTGGAAATAGCTGGCATATTATATTCACCCGTGCCCGGGCAAGGCAGACCAGGTGCCATTTAGAGAGCATGGACTCCTCCGCTGGCCGGCAATTATGAACTATTTTGACTGCAGGGAGGAGATTGACGAACCCCGACAAGGTAGGGGACTGACACTGACACTGGCTGTGGCCTCTACTTATGCAGATCGAGTGTGGGCCTTACTTTGCATTGTAACTCTGGGGATATGTCAACTAGACCTACTGGAAGTCAGACTGGTTGGCCGCAACGCCCAGTGGCAGTGGCACTCTGGTTGCCATTCCCACCAAATAGGAAATGGTTGCAGTTTTTAATCAATTCCATCCCGATTTGGACACGAATAATAGAATGAAGTTAATTTCGCTGCCAAATGCTTTTGATTAATGCCCGCGACTTACGGAAATGGCTCGACACGCGTTGGATGATCCGAAATGATGGCGTGGGATTCCCCGTACAGTTCGCTACCAACAAAAATCAATCAATTGAAAACCCATAAAAAAAATCGAAATTCATTAGAAAATTAAAAAAGTAATTGGCTTCAACGAAGTTATTGTGATGTCTAGCATTTATTTAATTTTTATTGCACAACATTAAAAAAGTGCATAAAGAAGATAATTCATGCTCTAGTACATTTTCTTTGATATTTTTTTTTTACTTTCCGTCTCCTCCTCTCTAAGCCTTTATTAAGGCCACTAAAATCCCCAAATTTCAAATAATTAAGCCCCAGCAATGGCATAATCATCTTCACTTCTCTATATGCCCCCAAAATGAAAGTCTCATTCGCATCGTGCCAAAAACCACATTCTATTTAATTATTCCCGCCGATTCGCAATGTGTGCCGCACCTCCGCCCCCGAAAAAAGCAGCATAATAACCATTTTTCATTCTAATGAATCCGAACCATGGCAATTTAAAAGCCACAAATCAAGGGATACCGCATGCAAAAAAAAAAATAAATAAAAAAAGAAATTAAAATCCCAAAATGCTTTGCTTCGACGACGCGTGTCTTTGAGCAGATGGAGTAAATAAATCAAAAAAGTGTCTGAAGATACACAGAAAAATGTCAAAAATTCTTGATGAAACAATCATGATCTACTTGAAATATATATGTACGTATATATTTTTTTAATATTAATTATTTTGTATAAGAAAATATAAGATATATTTATGTTTAAAAATGAAAAGCTGAAATATGTATATTTATGGGGTTTTATAGAAATAGAGACAAAATTTATATATAAACCAGAAGGGAAATTGATAAGTTCGTATATCACTTTAGTTTGCTTTTTTTAAATCGATATTTATCACTTTTTTATTTCTATTTTTGATGCAAAAAATAGCTAGATACATACATTAATAAGAGATATTTTAGCCTATAAATTACTTAACATTTCAAGGCAAATTCCTAAACAAATATATCTGTTTTAGCAACAATTTTAACTCCTGTTCAACTATTCTCTCAGTGTACAATTTATAATTATTTCCCTTTCTTTTCTGGTGACTCAGAGGCTTCGCATTAGATGTGCTCACTGGGGATCTAGGAGATCGCAATGACCTGCGGCCCTGCGCCTTGGGATGTTTTCATGTCAGACAGAGACTTGTCTTGCCTTTGTGAACTCCAAGTAATTAGCAAGTATTTATTGTGCACTTGATAAGCATATTGGCTGCCGCCCGATATGGTCAGTACAGTGTGGACTGTCAGGTTGGGATCCACCTTTGACAAACAGCAGAATCTCTCAATCCGAGCTCGGCAATGTGTGTGGGATGCGCTGCTGACATTGAAATAACTTTTCGCGAGTGCAGGGAAATCAACAATATAATAATAATATTTACTGCCGCGTAGCTGTCGCGATTTCTGCTGTTTCTGTTCTACACGTAATTGGCAACGCGTGGATGTTGGCAACCTTGCGTTAATGCGAAAGTGTCACGGCCCCGCGGCGTTTTGGCCAAATTGGGAACGTGCCGAGGGGTCGGATCGGATCGGAACGGATCGGATCGGATCGTATCAGATCGCCTCAGATCGCATGGCATCGGCCATAAATTTATCAGTCGCTGACAAAGTCAACGTATTCTGACACTGTTTGCCTTTCTGTCATATTTATTTGCGCTACAGTTGAAAGCGGAGCACGGCAGACACCTTGTCTTGACTTTTCTCTTACTGTTTTTGAAGTACAAAATAAAAGGGGGGACGGGAATTTGTTGAAGGTTTGGCGTGGGCCGCCTTTAAAGCCCGTTCCATTAATGACTCCCCCGGGTACAGGTGACAATGAACTTGCAGTCTGCCAGTTGAGACATCAAGGCACTTACGTAAGCAACTCCGCGTATCTTTGCATCTCAAAACTGGACGCACTCGAGTGTGGCAAGTTCGTTAGCTGGAATGCAAAGCTGACATATCCAGCAGATACATTCGGGTGGACCTCCTTGGTTAGAGAAGGAGTTTACTAGAGCTGAATACTATTATATGCCTTTTATTAAACGCATAAAAAACATACACTGATAGAAATAAAAAAGTTTACTTTTGAGAATTTGTGCATTCTCAAAATTAATTCTTAATATAAGTAAGAAAATTCTTAAAGTAAGATTTTTTAGGCTTAAATCAAGACCAAAAAAAAACTAGATTTAAGATTTTTCACATTCTTAAAAAAAAAAACTTAAAATGAGACCAAATATTCTCAAAAAAATACCAAATAATCGTAAAACAAAACCAAAAAGGATTCATATCAAGAAAAAAAGTTCTTAAACTGAGATTTTTGGCATTCTTATTTTTCCAGAGGAGAGTGCATACTACTGTTGTCTCATTCTTTCTTATACAAAAATGGAAATCATAATGTGGTCTCACTCTTTGTTGAAAGATCTATTTTTAGCTCAGAGAGGAGAGATTCATATATTTTCTGCTCTCTCCTTGAAATCGTATGTATAAGCATTCTCGGCATTAGAGTTAAGTTTGCCTCAGTAGCCGAGTGGCTAAGTGGAAGGTCTGTGTATTCTTGGGACCCGGGTTCGAGTCCTATCCCGGCGCGCAAAAATGTGTAAGTAAAGTTTTATTTGGGATTTCTCTACACTAGTTTAAGATTTAATAACAGTTTATAACTCTATATTTACAGATTTAATTCTTTCAGAACCCGGACTCTTAAGTCACACATATGTATGTTTAGTT
>VNJQ01002311.1:0-41884 GCA_008042515.1 Drosophila truncata
GAAACTCTGAATTTTTTATTATTACCCTGATTGTTCCTATGGCAGCTATAGGATATAGTTGTTTAATTTTCATGAAATTAAAACTAAGATTCTCAAACAATATTAAGTGGCCAAATATCAAATTTGATGAAAATATTTTAAGAAACTGCGGAGTTATGATTTTTTTATATTATTTTTCTGATTGTTCCTATGAGACCTATAGGATATAGTCGTCCGATTTTCATGAAATTAAAATCGAAATTCTAAATTAATAATTAATGGCCAAATATCAAATTTGATGGAGTTTTGTTGAAAACTGACAAAGTTATAATTTTTTTTCGAAAGTTTTACCGATCGTTCCTATGGCAGCTATATGATATAGTTGTCCGATCCGGCCCGTTCCGACATATTTACGAGTGAGAGTATATAGACGACTAACTGCAAAGTTTCATTCAGATAGCTTTAAAACTGAGGGACTAGTTTGCGTAGAAACGGACAGACAGACGGACAGACGGACAGACGGACAGACGGACAGACTGACAGACGGACATGGCTAGATCGACTCGGCTGTTGATGCTGATCAAGAATATATATACTTTATAGGGTCGGAGATGTCTCCTTCACTGCGTTGCAAACTTCTGACTGAAACTATAATACCCTGCAAGGGTATAAAAATATTACACAGATGTCTAAGTTAAGCTCTTAAACTATTTCCTTGGTTCCTATTATACTTTTTGATCTTAGCAACTGAAAGATGGCGATGCTGCATAGCCCTTTTCAAAGGGTATTAAAAGTGGCAAGTCGGAGGGATGTCGATTGGAACTAAAACGAGAAGTTTGTCGTGCTCTAAGAAGTAAATCCCTTCATCCGATTTAAGTAAATGCAAACAAAACAAGTAAATAGCAAGAAGCAACACTTTGGCTCCATTGCCTTGTTGCTTCTGCTCTGCTCCCTGCTCCTCCATCTCCTGCTTAACCATCCTCCCTCCGTTCCTTTCCCTCCTGATGCCTCTCATCTTCCTAGGCACTTGGATGGGAGCTTGTTAAAACTTTAAGTCCGTTTTACTTAACGCGGCTACATTTTAGCTGACAGTTGTAACTGTTTTCGTTACGAGCCCCTGGCTTGGCTTCGATTTTCTTCCTTCCACTCCTTTCAGTGCACTCAGTTTTCCCCACTTTCCGTATTTTTTTTAAGGGCTGCCTGCAGTTTGTCTGTTACTCGCCTACCCTTGTGCTGCTTTTGTCCTTCAATCTTTAGGTTGTTAATTTTTAAAGGCGGCAAGAAGTAAATCCTCAAGCTATTTAACACATTTGCCTTAAGTTTTTAATTTTTCCCTTCCTCAACTCTTTTCCTTTTGCTTTGACAACGCCGTTAATTGACTTGTGTTCAGAGTCTCTCTCTCTCTCTCTCCCTCTCAATTGTTCCTGGCCTCGAGATCCTTTGCCCTGACAAGCCTGTAATTAGTCAACTTGGTTTGCGCCATTTTTTCCTATTGACACTTGGCCGAAAGCAATGATGCCTTTTAAGTTCACCCCTTCCTCACTCAGCCTAGCTTAGGTTTAATAATAGTGTGTGTGGTGTAAAAAGAAACTAAGCTTAAGAGCTCTTTAAGATGGCATTTAAAGGGCAAAAGCGTAGTTAGAGACGTTCATTAAATTCCCCAGTATTCGCCTTTTAAAGAACTCTTTAACAGAATTACACCTGCTGGAAGTAGGAACCAATTCATTTCGCCTCGCAGAATGTCCGCATATTTGCCTACCTCCGCATAATTTGAAATTAGTGCACTCAATGGCTATGATTTCACTACTTTTCCTACATTTTTGGCCAGCATATTTACACAGACCGGCGGCAGGCAGGGCGTAGGGCGTAGGACTAAATGTTGGGCCTACCTCACCACCAGCTGCTTCAGCTAAAAATGCAAAAGTGCTTACGCCGGCCAGCCACCAATTTTGGGTGAAGGCCTGAGCCTGAGCCGGATCTCGTTTGGACTGTGTCGGTGGTGGCATATAAAAGCGAGCATCAATTTCTGCTTCTGCAGGCAAATGCCCAACAAAACGAGAATGACTGGAGAGAGATGGGGATCGGGTTTTTGGGGAGTTTTAGATATGCGCAGCAGTAAAATGCAACGATGAGCGCATTTTGGCCAGGAGTTTAAAGTTAAGGCGCTGGCGGTCGCGTAAGAGCTAAAGCTGAAGCTGGTGCTGGTGCTGGTGCTGGTGGAATATGAAAAATGTTTCTAATGCTTTGACATTTCGCTGGTTCCTCTTTCCTTTCCCTTTTCCCTTAGCTTTACCCATGTCCTCTGTCTCTTGCCCACCAGAGCACGGTGGTGTCTGCCTATTTTTCTCCTTTGGCCATGTCGCCTGCCCCTGAAATGGCAAGGGCGTAAAATTGCCGTAACATGACAGCGAACAACTTGGGCAAAAGGTAACTCAAAACGCGCTGCAAACACGCACCACACTACACCGCACCCAGCGAAAGCCCCACTGCCATGCCATTTGGCCAAAGTACTCTCCTTCGCTGGTGCTTGTTAGTGTTGAGTTAGAAAAACATACATACACTCCCGCACATTTACATTTACTTATGTACATATAGAGGAAGAAAAGGAAGAAGGACAGCTCCACTTCTACATCCCCCTTTATCTTTATCAGTTTTTTCAGTGTGTGTGTGAAAGAACCTTGGACAGCAAGAAGACAAAAATATTTAACATCCTTAAAGATTATTTTAGGAATTTATACAAAATGACTTTTAAAATTTTGCAAATAAATTACTTCCATTGTTGATTGAAAATTTTATCTGAAAGTCAGTCCAATTTGTATTAAATTTCAGCAAATATTTTATAATTACATTTTCTGACTGGAATTAAATAAATTCATAATTGACAGCCAACATAGTATTAAATACTCCTTTACACTCCAAACCTCCAAGGAATTTGAAGCTTCAAAATATATATTTCGAAGCAAAAAATCTATACTTTTCCTCTCTTCTTGTATATTTTATTTATGCATTTTTCTCTCGGCGTCTGCTGTTGGCTTTTAATAGTTCTGAATATGTGGCGCGTGCGTGTGTCTAGCCTTTTCTCTCGTGTTTACCACATTGAAAAGTTTTCTTTGCAAAGTGCTTGGTACATACTAGCGCGCAAATATGCCCAAAAAAATATGCTACACAAAAATCGCTCAAGTGCAAAGTTTTAACAATTGAAAAGTTCGCATGGCTTGCAAAGTGCCAAGTGAGAAAATAAAAAAACAACATTTTAAAAAGTATACTGAAATACACTTCTCCCACAAAGTAGTTCATTTTAAGTCTATGCATTATTTTCTTAATATTTCAAGGGAATCTGAATAAAAGAAATTATGTTTTCTAATCGAAGAAAGAAATTACACTTTAAATTTGATGCAAACCTTGTCAAGTCTAAAGGTTTAACTTTTCCTAAAGACCACATAAAAAAACGCATAAAGGAATGGAGAAACGAACAAAAAAATGCCACTAAAAACAAACTGTTCTATCTTTTTTTATGCGCTCTGCAAGTGGCCAAGGAAGAGGTAAGTCCTTCCCTTAGTGCTACTTTTTTTGCTTTCATTCTCTCTCGTTCGTGTCTTTGG
This sequence comes from Drosophila truncata, assembly GCA_008042515.1. Taxonomy (NCBI): domain Eukaryota; kingdom Metazoa; phylum Arthropoda; class Insecta; order Diptera; family Drosophilidae; genus Drosophila; species Drosophila truncata. The sequence goes on from VNJQ01002311.1 coordinate 3,582, forward strand.
AGCCACCTTGCCAGAGCAATGAGGTGTGAAGATGAACTGTCGCAATTGTCCTACGGCTTTGTTGCTGCTGCTCCTGGATGCATATACACATGCCAACGAGCGCAGGGGCTCCCAGTCGAAAGGGTACTGACAGCATAGACTGTCACTGTACCTCGAAGGATTTAAAATTAATCGAAAATGGGATCAAAGTATGCTCAAAAGTGTTACTTCTTAAGCAGAACTTATTTTCTACTGATTCGAGATTTTAAAAGTAGAAACTTAGCACTGATATAGCTTGAGGCACACTTCAATCAGATCAGTACTAAAATTGAGTACTAAATACCACACAAGCCATAAACTGCATTCTGAACTACGCTCCTGACACCAGGTTGATCCACGGACAGTGGAGGACATCTTGCCTCAGTTGTGTATTTTTGTAGAGTTGCCTCTCCAGTGCTCTTCGTGTGTCCTGTGTGTCCTGTGTGTGTGTGTGTGTGTGTGAGCGCAAAACAAATATCGCACTAAGGCGAAACCAAATCAAATGTAAAACCCGGCAAATGCGAGTGGTAGTCTGTGCCTTTGTGGTCTCGCAGCATGGCGAAGGAAGCCATCCCGCCCATCCTGCGGACATACCTGACTGGGCTACACCTTTTGTAGAAATCCAACAATGTCAACTATGCCACACAAAAGCGACATTGCTGTTGCTTTTGTCTGACTGAACGACAGAAAGGTAAAGAAAGCTGGCAGAAAGAGGGTGAAAGTGTGGCACGGTACATACTAGTGGCTGTTGCTGGCTGCCCCCTGTTGCTGCCCTTGTGGGCCATACGAAAATAGCTCACTTTTCCCCAACATTGTCGACGTTCGCCCACTTTCTCTCTCTTTTTTTAGTGTAATTTGTTGTTTTGGTCCTTTATGCTCACAATTTGCATTGGTCGCTTGCCTTATTATTCCCTTTTTCCACCTTAAAGTCAGGCAAAAATAATGACATTAAAATGCTCATTATATTAAAACAAACAAAACAAAACCAAAAAGAAAAAAACGGAGACTGAGGGGAAAAAATAAAACGATATGCTGGATTTTCCAGCGCGTGCCTATTTAACCCCTTGGCGTGTGCTCCATAAAAACGCCAAGCTAAAAACCAAACCCCAAAATGAAACGAATAACATGCAAATCAGCCAACAAACACAAAAACAGCAACAAGAACAACGGGGTTACAGCCATAACTACAACTACTTCAGTTTTATGAGCTCCTCCGAATCCCCACCCCACCCAAAGGCGATGCCCTCCACCACCGCATTGACAATTATTAGACCGACCACGCCACGCCCCTTGTCGTGCTCATAAATTTTGTAATTATTCCCCTGCGTGCAGAAAAAGTCCAAAAAAGAACAACACAAATTTGAGGGAAACACACGCATGTCTGGGCAAAAGTACGGAGCACCGCGGAGATGAGTTAAGATTGAAACTGGAACGAGTGATTACCAAAAAATCTATAAATGTGAAATGTGTATAATCATATTAAGGCAATATTATTAAAGTAGCGCACATTATTAAGTGTTAAATTGGTTGCTTTTCAGAAAGTTTTCAATCTCTTTATTTCTTTGCTCCCAAATTGGTTTGAAAAAACAATGGCATTAGGACGAAGACAATAATTCTGGTCAAGATGAAAATGACAAAAGGGAGACAACATATTTTTAAACATTTTTTTTTTCTATAATAATTTAACTTAAAAGGCTGCGAGCCACTGGGTGCCGCAGTACAGCCATAAACATTAATTAAAAGTTTTGACCCTTTTGCCGTTGCTCATGGGCCCATCAGCTGCAATATTCATGCACAGCCAGCAACCAACAACTACAATAAAATGCACTCAAATTGTTGCTGGGGGAAAACTGAAGGAAAACGGGGGAAAAAGCGAAATAGGAAGAGCGAAAAAAGCCTCGGTGGCCTTATTTGCACGTAGACCCAACCAAAATTACGAGTTAAGAACTTTCTGCCCATGGCAAACACTCATACACTAACTGGCTGACACACGGTCTTCAATCTCCACGCGGTCCAGGCCACACTCATGAATCATTTAGCACACGCTTTGCCGGGAAAACATCATCTTGTTTCTTTTTTTTTTTTTGTATCATTTATGTGAGAGGAGTTTTCGGGAAATTTAAAGTTATACTCATCGCTCGCTTTTGCACACATTGTTACCGTGTTGAGAGGAGCTAAATTTTACAAGTATTCAAGACTCTCCTCCACAGTCATCCAGCTCTTAGTGCTCCCGACAGTAAAAACAAAATAAAAGCAACTGACAAATTTACCAAACACACACAAATTCACCCCAGTTGAGTACAAAATCAGCCAAGCATTAAATTAACATTTTTCTCTAATTAAACTGGCCAGCCACATTGGTGGTCAAATAGATGCAAAAGTCTCTATGTAAAGATTTGCATAGTACTTCGTGGAGGCGTTTAAAAAAGCTTTTAATGAGAAGAGCAAAGAAAGTGTCTTTACTACAGCAATAAAAATTTAAATAATAACTGAAATATATTGTAAATGACCCTAATTATATTCTTTATAGAGAATACATACATTTTACCTACAAAATATGACTTTAAAGGGGATAATACCTTCAAGGCAGCTCCTCCTCGTCATAATATAACTTCAATGCTTTTAGTTTTTTCATTGATAAAAATGTAGAAATATTTTTTAAATTATAATTTACAGGCAAATTAGATTTAATGGCCTTAAATAAGCTAGAAAAGAAGATTTCTATATGTATATATTGAGGTAATTTTCAATTGTCATTTTTGGCCGCAAACAAATGTTAATTTATCTCAGGGCGTCCGTCTCTTTTCACATTAATGTGTTGACATTATCGGGCAGGCTTTCTGCTGTTAAGGAAAGAAAAAGGAAGGACATCCAACCACCAGTCTTGTTGTAATGAAAAGTAATAATATTAAATTAACAGAACTCTCATGAATTGTTGCCGCTTGGACAGAGGCAACCTCTGGGAAATGTGAAATGGTCCGAACCATTTCGGGAATACCCCTCGAGTCCACACTATTTTGTGCTAGGCCGCCGCCGCCACAAACGTCTTATTTATGGTTTCGTTTCTCGTAAAAATTTGTTATTTAGATTTATGGCGCTTTGCTCTTTGTTGTTGCCAACATTTATTTATCTTTATTTCATTCCTTCTTCTTTTCTTCTGTCGTTCCTTCTGCAACCCACTAAGTGGCACAAAAAAAAAGCACGGCAGAAGGAGGTTCTTCTCCACTCATTTGGGCACTGAAATTTTAGAGCCACTTTAGCTGGTCACTTGTCCGGCACAGACAAACCAACCAACCAAAAAAAATGTGATAAATGTCAGCACATTATTATTGTTGAGCAACTCAGATATATGCGTATCATGAGCTCGTCTATATAGGATGTTTGCTAATGTGAAATGCGGCATTAACAAAGTGCATGCCATTTGGCCAACAAACTGCCCAACCGCAAGTAAAATGGTTTCTTTTTTTTAACGGAAAAACAAACTAAGCGAATGTAGATATTTGAATTATATATTTCAAATTCTCCTGGCAAACAAAATCATTGAAGAGAGCCACTGAAAGACGATATAAATCACCAAGTTACCTAACCGATTTCTCTCACGTCTCCTGTTTAATTACCTTTCGCTAGGCGAACTCCATCAAGCCGAAAGTTATCAATTTCGGATTACTTTTCCCCCACGAAAAACAAACGGGAATGGAACCGACTTTACCCATATTTCATCCATACACTTAACCGTACGCTGGAGCGCTAAAAGTTGATGGTTTAGCAGACGGAAAAACTTTTGCTATATGTTAATTATGGCTCGGCACTTATTTGCGGCTTAGTATATACCATATGTATGCATTGGAGCCCGTTCGCTCCTAGTTTAGGTAGCGATTTTCTACGGTCGGACTGACATTTGCTATTCCTATTTCCCATCATTTTTGTTTTTTTCTTCTCTCTCTCTCTCTCGCTTTTTTTTTGTGCCCGCGCTCTGTCTAAACGAAAACTTTTCAAATTATCGTAGCATCAACTTTTTTCTTCCTGTTCCTTTTTGCCGCTAAAGAGTGGAATGAAAGGGAATCCACGAGATTGGAGCATTGGAGCCTGGAGTTGCGGCAAATTAATTAAAACTTGTTGCAAAAACCAAAAGTGAAATGAGTTCCCTTTGCGTGAAATATTTGGGATTTCGGCCAGAGTCGATCTAAGCCAAGTCGAGAGTCGACTGCAGTTGAGTTAAGTCGACCGACAATTGTCGAGCGGGGCTTTTGTGTCATAATTTTCCGGAAACGACAAATTAGCCGCCCGAAAAATGGGCGGATGGGAGGGAGGACAAGTGGACAAGTGGACAAGCGGACAGCAGGACAACAGGCGGACGGGAAGCGGAAACCAGAGGCCAAAGTGGGCAAGATGTGGAGCCCAAAAACCATTTACATGGCAAACAGCAAACAGTTTTGCATATGTTTTTAGATACTTTCCCCTGCAATGCTGCTGTCCAACAGTTTGTCGGTCTGTCAACGCCCGAAGAGCTTCGGCAAAAACAAAAAACAAAAAAAAAAGAGAACAAAAACAACAACAAAAAAAAGCCGCAACCCGCAACGAGTTGTACAAACATTTCACGCGGCAAAGTGCCGCATAAATTTCAATTTAATGCCACATACACAAAAAGAGGTGCGACAAACTGCAAACTGAAGGCTAACCAGGCAACAGCAGCGCCAGTACCAACGACAACAAATAAAAAGGCAACAAAAACAGCAGAGAATACATCCAGGATGTGCAATGTTAGTGCTGCCTGTTTTTCTGGCCCTGTTCCCTACAGCTCTTGTTTATCACAACAGTCCCTTCCCCCCTCTTTGGAACGAAATGGAGCGTCTATAAAAGGTGAGTTCCATGGGGCGTGGGCTGTGCCACCAGAAGTCACAACGTAGGCACTCTAGACACTTTTACAGAAGGCCTTGGCGCAAAATATGAGCCACATTTGAAATGTCAGCACTTTTATTGTTATTTGTTTTACCTTTCGCTCAAGTGACAAATATAACTCATGTGGGGGTAGCACTGCTTGAATCAACGAGAATAGAAATCTATAAATATGTGACATGGAGATGCTTTCAAAAATGATTAATTAAATAATTCATTTCTTAGAGTCTTAAAATTTTCCATTCAGCCTTGGCTTATATTTAACTTAATTATTATTATATAATTTATTAATATTGCAATTTATGGTAATAGCTTTCGTATACTCACGGACTGCATCGACGTGTATAGGGGTCCAGGTGAGCAGGAACAACGCTAATAGGCTGGTTGCTGCAATAAGACTGGATTCTGCCATCTGCAGACCCATTATTTCGCTATGTGTTTGCTAGAGTAATGGGGAAAGGTTGGCGATCGATCGACAATGGTCGGTGACAACGGCAATGCTTTTATTTACAACTATTCTCTCCCAGCCAGACTTACTCTTCGCTGGCGTCGTCAAACAGTGACTCACTCACTCACTCACTCACTCGCCTGATCGCACTCTAGCTTTCGCTGAGGATGCAAATATTTAAGTGCGAGGACAAGTCGATAGAATGGGTCAACGGAAATGTGTCAAGAGTGTGGGTTTTCGAAGAAGGTTTGTTTGTGTGTGCAGGGGTGTGTGTTTGTTGTGTGTTACAGGGAAAGTTTAGTTTGTAATTATTGGTTTTACGACGTTGTTTTTGTAAATCGATAGTATTATTATCAAGGTCGTTGCATAATAACGTTTCAATCGTTTGTTAAATACATTTTCGCAAGCCGAAAATCATCGGATATTACAAGATGTGTCAGTAAATGCGATGTCATCATCATTATTGGCATGATAGCGACATGTCGTATTTGTTGTAAATATTTCGAGTCGTTGTTGTCACGTCAGGTTGAGTAAAAGGTGTTGTTTTAGTTGGTGATCACACATGTTGATTGTTGTCGATCGGCAAGTTTATTGCAGCGGAAGTAACGATGATGGTAATGCAGATGTTGTCGACGTCATAGTGAAAACCATGTGGAGGGAAGCTGTTGTTACTTATCTGATCAAATACTTGTACCTGGCTTAGCCTGAACTTAATACTTAAAGAACTCTTATATATATGTATATTTCTAGATTATAATCTGAGATATGCAGTTTCTCGTTTTGTTTTATAGATTTATTTATTTCTCTATTATTTTATTGATTTATCTATTTTTGTTGTGTTTTAATCAAGTTTTCCGGATAGTTCCTGAAAAGAGCAACACACAGAGGGAAGAGAAAGGAAAGAGAACAATTGTTAAGGATAAAAGTCAGTTGGCCTGGCTTAAAGCGTCAGAGACCTTTGTGTGTGGTTTTGTGGCCAAGAGGATATATGAACCGAATTGTGTGTTTTAACAGCAAATAAACAATTGACAATAAACTCATTTTATGAAGCGAATAAATGATACAGAAAATAAATAAAGTATAAAAGTATTTATTTATTTAAATTGTAAACAATTTTAAAATTGGCTGAATCTGGTTTACTAGAACTTCATAACTGCTATTAATGGCGTTAACAATTATTATTACACAGCTTAAGGGCTCTTTTTTACTTTACAAGAAGAGAAAACCGAAAAGTCAAACCCAAAGTATAAACCAAAGCCAATCGCAACACTGGTTAAACACCACCCAGGGCCTGAGTAATGCTACTTTTGATTTCTGCCAGTACTTTTTCCCTTTTGCATTTACTTTGTTTACACAAAGTTATAGGCCCACTTAGCAAAAGCAGAAAAAAAGTGTAAAAAAAAAATAAAAATAAGAGAACTACGCTGCAGGTAGGCTGACATCCACATTCACCCACTATACGTACTCCTATATAAGCACTGTAAAAATCAATTAAACTTTTCAAGTGAAGTTATAATGGTTGGCAACCCCTTTTTTCTCACCAGCATTTTCTGGGTGTTTTATTTCTGTTTTTTTTTTGCGGGCTCTTCTCTGATATCGCCTCCCCGCTTTGTTGTTTTTGTTGCCTTTGGATCGCAGTCAGTTTTCTTATTGTTTCTATAGCCTTGCACTACTGTTATTGTTGTTGTTGTTGTTGTTGCAGTTGTCAAAAGTTTTAAAATAATTGGATTTTTTTGGTGTGTGCTCGCTGTAAGCACAGCACGAACACTGGAATGTTGACGACTGCAGAGGGACCAGGGACGCGGCAGAGGTCCTGGGAAGCCACTCTAGGTACTCCGCCCCCAACTCATTCTATATAAATTAAAATTTCTTTGTTGCAAAACCTCGTGCACAGACACACACACACACACAGTCGCAGGAGCCACTCACACATTCGCCTGTACTTAATGCAGGATTGCTGCAGTCATCGTCAGCGCCATCATCGTGAGTATTACCCAATTTCCAGCTGAAGTTTTCAACACCAAAGTGTAAACGTCAACAACAACTACAGCAACTGGCGACCAACTGTGTGGGTGTGGCCGATCAGCCGCCCATATTGCCAGCTATATATGTATATATATATATATAAGCATGCCATGACGGAGCCGCCTGTTAAAGCGATATTTGAATAGGCAAAAGAGGTAGACCGTAGAAGTAACTACTTATGCCAAGGGGTTACTTATATTTTTGGCTTTATGTGCGCCCATAAGGTTGACTTCGATGGCAGTCAATGAATTTATTTTATTACGGATATGTAAATCAAAATAAAAACCATTTCCAATATAAATATTTGGTTAAAAAACCTACTTAATTTGGAAACGTTATTAGACTTTTTAAAGCAATGTTTTCCATATTATTAAAACAGTTTTGAAATAAATATTGAACAATTTTGTAACTCAAAAGCCCTGAAACCTAAAATTCAACTCCTCTTGTAATGTTAAACTACAAATGCCTCCTCCTGCGCTTGGCATTATGATATAATAACCTTTTCTCCATTGGGTACCTATCTGTAGACTGTATATCGCCATCGAAATCTCTTTTTCGGCACTTAATTATTTCCAATTAGGTGTTCAATATTCCTCTGAATTAGAAAGACAATGGAATCGATATAATTTCAATTAGGGAAATGAAAGCCTTCACTAGCCTATAGCTCCAAAAATAACTCTTGATGACACACATGAATATTATCAGTATTTGACATAGATGAACCATTTCATGTTATTAAACTTTGAAGGTTTAAACCGGAAATATATTATATAATTTATGATAGTTTTTGCCATAAAATTATTAAGCAATTGTGGATAAGTTAATATGAATTCCAAGCAACTTCCACCCAAAAGATGGAGTCACAAAATTTGAGCTTTTTTTACCCTAAAAATTTAACTTTCAAAGCAATCATATTGTTGTTTAAATATTTTTATGCATAAAATTTATTTCTTTTCATTAAAATAATTAAAATTTGAAATTCTTGCATCAAGAAAAAATAAAATCTGATTTTATTACTAATTTATTTAAGTTCTAGTTATTTCCTAATTATATTTCATTTTTATTCTCATTCTTGGTAGCATTACCTAATAATTTTTAGCACTTCTATGTTATTTAATTTAATCGTAACAAATTATAAAATTATTCTTCTCCCACGTAACCCTATAATCTCTCTGCTTTTTCTTATTGGCATATAAAAAAATCGATAGCACTGGTTCTTATTTTTGTTATCTCCTGCCAAGGACTTCTTATTACTCTCTAAGAACATAACTATGTCACTCTGCAGACCTCACTGACCACAAATACTGGCAACGGCCTTTCTGTCGGAAATCTCATCGCAGCTGCTCCTAAAACGATTTTAGGTCGCTTCAATCACAAGCACACACATACACACGGAACAGGCCGACATCCGAAACCCAAAAGAACCATCAACAACAACAGTCATTTTGGCGCGTTGCGTTAGTTTCGCACCAAATTTCAAATACCCCTCTAGGCCCTTGGATGAAAAACGAACTGCGAAAAATTGCCAACGGTTTGGTTTCGCTTTAAGCCAAATCCAAGTCGGGCCCAAGAATGGGAAAAAAGGAGCTGCTCGTAAAACTGCAAATGAAAATAGATAAAAAGCATCTCTCGTCCTTGCCCGGCAACTTTATTTTGTAAATCAATTGAATTTTCAATTGTGTGCGAGGAAACTAAACCAAACCACGACCAAACCAGCAAGCGAACAACAAAAAAGGTAAACATAAAAAGGGCAAATAAAGGAAACGACACTATTACCGAAAAAGGACGAGGAGTCGAGGAGCAGCCAACTAGCCCGACAAGATTTCATTCGGTTGGCAATCTTTTCAATCTCGATCTCAAGAGGCAGTCGATTGGCGTTTCTTATTAGCCGGACAAACAATGGACTGTCGTCGTTATTCATAAGGATGAGAAATAAAAAATTTACTGAAATGATGTCATCGATTTTCCAGGTCACACTCACACACACACAAAGTCTCTGGGCACTTGATGCTAAAAACTGTTTACCATTTTGTATGCCAGCTAGCGGCGTTTGGCCGACTTCTTGTTAATTATGTTTCAGGTGAAATTCGGTCTGAGTAATTTAAAATGAAACAAAAATTCAGAACCGAACGAACCGTTTACCGGCTTGCCGCACAACTCGCTGCTCGCACAAACAAGAACACAAACGGGCAAAATGGTAGGGAACCGAGGCAAGCCGAAGACGAGGACGAATTGGTTGGGTTAACTTGGCGAATTACGACTAAAATCACTTTGCCAAGATTTCCATTCAATTTCATTTTCTATTCCGGTACGATTAAAGCCTTAGCATTAGGCATTTGCTTCTGTTTAAAAAACTTGTTGTATATTTTTTTAACTTGCGATTTTCTTTCGTGTTTTGTTTTTAACAAAATTTTTGCATTATTTTTATTTTCACGTTGGCTGTTAATTATCGCACACGGTAAGGGGATGCGCGCTCTGTTTCTTACACGTTCGTTACATCCTGCCAAATCCCGAAATTGTACTAAATACGTACAAAACTTTTACGATTGGCTAAGGCTAGGAGCAGCAGTGCTCGTGTTTTTCATCGAGTCAAGTGTGTGCGTTTGTGTGTCGCTATTCGTCCCGAAGAGTCCTTACCGAACGGGCCGAAGTCGTGTGTGGTGGGTTTTCCGGTGAGCGGAAAATCCGAAGCGGTGAAAAAGAGTAATATTTAACCGAAGCCACCCTCTCAAAATTGAGTTTTCCACGACTATCAACGAAGAAGCAAAATAAACAGGCATCCATTCTCTTAGCATGGCAATCTGAGTGGCTTTTAAAAACTCACGAAGCTCTGCTCGAATATCCTGCTCGAATAACCAGCTCAAATACTTAGCTGAAGGACTCAGTTTATAATCTCAGCTCACTTATTCGCTCAAATATTCAGCTCAAATATTGTAGCAAAAAATTGAGAGATGTTATGGAGTTAGGAACTTTCTTTCAGGGTTTGCCCATTGGAAAATTCTTTTTTTAATCCTTTCCAGTTTCAATAATTCCAGTTTTTCAGTAAAAATGCAATTTACAGTTTACACAATCTTGAGATCATGTTATCAGCAGAATGTTAGAGAAATTACAACTACAAAAGTAGCTCTGTGAGCTCATCTCATCAAAGAGAATGTTTGCCACTGAGTCGCTGTAATATTTCACTCATTTCCCAGCTTTAAGAGATGCGATGAGCTGTAGCTCATTTCCTAAAATCAATTTACTCAAAGAGAACAGTTCTTGTTTCGGGACTGAGCTTTCCTTCTACAATACCCTGACGTTCGTGTGCTCGGCTTCCGAGGGTGAGAATCGCATCCACGAGTACCCGCCATTGACTTTGACCGTCGTTCTGCCGCCGTCAGTCCCATCTAGAGCGGCGAACTGTGAGCTGAAAGCGGCTGAAAGGACACACCAGATGGAGGATATAACGCAGCAAACGTAGAAACGAGCCCCTACAAAAAGTATACGAGAGCGAGCGAATTGTCCAGCAGATTTTTATAATTTCACTGGTCGGCACATACTTTTTGGCGCGCTTCATGTAATCCCCGAGACTAAGTGAATGTGAAATGTGACAAGCCAAGTGACAGTTGCGAAAAAGCTGAATCAAAAACGAAACAACGCAAAGCAGATGGAACCAGTTGCGGAAGCTGATGCTCGAGGCTCGAGGAGGCGCCCCAGGAGACATTTAACATAATAAAAATGAACGTGTGCGGCATTTTGCCGTGGCCCGTGCCAAGTTAACAGTATTTCGACGCGTGTGTTCGGGGTTTGTTTAATGCTAATACTGCAGGCAGGCACGGCACACACCCAAGCCTGCGAGCAAACAATATTGCCAATGTGCGCGACGAGCAGTGGCAAAAGTGTCGTAAATCGTTTAGACGGCACAACGTGGAGCTCCGAAAAAGAGGGAAGAGTGCCAAGCGATATGTAAACGACACAGTCGCCGTGGGAAAAACTCCATAAACGCACGAGCAAAAAAATAAACCCAAGCAAATGGAAGAATCAACCAGAGTTGGCGAAATACCTCCCGAAAAAAACTGCATTTGTTGCTGATGTGAGTATCCCATAAGAAAGAAATAATTTCCTCTTTTTTTTTTTGGTTTCATTCTTATTTATTTGTATGTGACTTTAACGTGAAACAATTTGGTAGATACCGGAGAAGTTGGAGTCGCATAATAAATTTTTACGTGCGATTCCTTTTGTGTGCTTCGGCTAATAATGCCACAAAAAGTAAGTGTCTGTAAAAATGGAGCAAATAATGGTGCGACGGTCTCAAGTCAACCGAAATAAAATAAACAGTGATTTAGTGTCATCAAATGGCACCACATTTTATGAAGTGTCTTAGAGCATTTTTATCTAGATATCAGTCCGGTGTGTTTATTGATTAAAAAGGCATTTCGAAGTTTCGAATATTTCGAATATCGAATTCGTAAAAAATTAAGCTTCGGAGGTATTGTAAATAAAATGTTCGTATTTTATATCAAATTAATAAAAACTTAGCTTCAGAGGGATGTGTAAATATTGTAAATATACTAAGAAATCAATTTGTGCTACCCTTGTACTCCATTTAAGATATTAAAATAGAGATCCTTAAAATTTTAAAAGTGTGTTGTGATTTCTTTTATATTTATTAACATGTACTTTTAATTATATTATTTTTTTTAATTAGAAATTCATATTTTGTTTAATAGTGGAAGAAATCAAAATCTATAGAAACAGAAAATTATAAAAAATAATATTGTAAAGTGAAACATAATTAAAATCAAAAGCCAAAAATTTTAAATTGCATTAAGATTAATTAAATAAATTTTAATTTAATTGTTTTTTCTTTCCTTATTGTGATACAAACAATTATCACAATAGTTTCACCCATTAGAAACTACTTAAATTATATTCCAGACGAGTGACTAAAATGCAAACAGAAAAACTCAAGTTCATTTAATAAATTTCTGCCGAAAAAGTCAAAACTTCAAATTGACGAAGATATTTCCGGTATAAGTAGCAATCAACAATATGAATGTGAAATATACCATATATTATTTTATTATAATATATATATTATATTATATAATATATATATTAATATATATATTATATAAATATATAAATTTAAAGAACCACTAGTTTATAACAAATAACGCCTTCATGTTTGGGTGATTCTTTACTAAAAAAACCTTTTAAAATTTATTTTCAGATGTGGGCATAAAAACCTGACGGATCTTAAAAGATTGCTAAGAAAGCTGGCTGCTATTTTTAATGTGATGTAAGTATTTTTGATTAACTGTACTTTATTTATTCTAAAAACAAAACTTTGCATTTACTGGCTGTATAACTGCTGTAAACTTTCAAAATTTATATGAGCACCAAAAGACAATAGTAAATTTCTGAAAAATTGTCAAACCACCTAATTTTGCCACCTAATTTTTTGCTTCTTAGAACTAGGTTTAGTCTTTTTTTTAGAATATCTTAAAATATTACTGGCCAAAATATACAGAAATTAAAAAACTTATTAAAGGAGCTTTTATTTTTGCAAACACTTCAAAAGTTCTTGCTCACTTTTCTTTCTTTTTTTTTAATTTAAAAGATATTTAAGACCCCGGCACACAAAAATTCAATCTTCAACAATCTGTCACAAAGTTACCTGTACTGTCTAGAGAAATCGTAAAAAATATCCAAGACAAAGAAAACAGTGGGTGATGTGCGTAGTTAGTGCAACAAGCAAATGCACTCGAAACGAAATCTATAAAATAATGCCGGCAGAATGACGTGTCCGCCGATAAAGTTTTGGCCAAACAAAGCTACTTATCGTTCATTTTTTTAGGGAGTAGCTAAAAGTATTCATAAAACAGAAGCTCGTTGGGGGAAAAAGGATGTTTTTAAAGCAAGGAGGGGACAACGTGAAGCAGGCACGTAGCTGTTTGCTGCTCGGTGCTGCATACTTTTACGCGTCTCTTTAGTATTCATTTGCAAAGGTAGCCCGCATATATAGGACGAACGGACGTTTCGAGCGGCAAAAGGATCGTGGCTGTGAGCTCCCTGCTGCTTCTGCTCATTATGCATGCTTGTCCGCACGTACCCGCCTCACCGACACCGACACCCATTCCATCTCAAAGACGATGCCCACGCCCACGCCCACTCGCACTCGCACTCGCACTCGCACACATTGAGGAGGAGAGTTTTCTGTTCTGTTTCTGCTAACTTTTCCCAATTTCATTTTCAATTGACTGTCGACCAGAACACGCTGCCGGCTCGGCTAACCACCAGCAATTGAGCGTATGAAATGCCAGAAAGGACCTGGCCCTCACAAAAAGTTTCGTCAGCCAGGACACGGCACACCAGGGCAGACTGAAAGGATATCGCAGAGATACCAAAGAGAGAGGACAACATATTCTTTTCTTCCAAAAGAATCCTTTTCTTTCATTTCAATTTCGGTGCCAGTTGCCCTCTGTATTATGCTACTTATTTTATTTCAAGCGTAAGGAACACACATATACACATATATGTGTGTGTGCGTGCCTTGTGCAAACCATTCTATCTATCATGCCTTATCCCCAAGAAAGGAAACTTTCCTGCGAAATTACACCACGCACAATTCATTTGCAAATAGGAACAGTTTAATTTGTTGCTTTTGTGTGTGTGCTGTATGACAGGGTTATCCCTGACCAGTTTACAAAGTTTTTGAAAGGACCCGCATTCGGCACAAACACACACAGAGTTACACGCACATACATATGAACCCAAAAAGGATTCCTCATAGGTGCACTGTGTTAAGCGAGCTTACCCACAAATCAAATCTGTTCGATGTGAGCTCCTTTTGACCAGACGCTGTAATTAAAGCTGGGAAACAGCTCCGTGACTCAAATACTAATTGCTTAAGAAATCTAAATCAATTTAGTCGATTTTTTTATTTTTTCCGTAAAAGGGAAATAATTATCCACCGCATTTCTGTCTCAGTTTTCGCGAAGTCTAGATTTATTTTGAAAATTATCTTCACACGAGTTAATATCGGCTTTCAAAAATTACACGATTTGCTGTTATAAATTCGACGTTATAACTAAGCAGAATTATTTTTATAATGGAAAACAATGAAAATAACATATTCCCCTGATTACTTATTTATTTTAACCAAAGTTTTCTGAGAGTAAAATATGTTCTAATCTTCTAAATATTAGGTAATCTTCTAAATATTTTGTATAGACTGTGTAATATTTTAACAACTACTCAGAAGTTTAACAGATCAATCAATTGGTTACAATAAGTTATACCATTTTTTGAGTTATAGAAAAGATTTATATTAAAAGGTCAAAAAATATAAAAATGATCTTTTATCTCTCACGTGATACAATTTTATTTTACTTCTGAGTATTTCTTAGAATAAAATTTAAAATTAAAACTGTTTCGGCAAGAAAATTAAATTAATAACACAGCTAGAATTTACAAGAACTTTTGCTCTTTTTTAAGATTTATATAAACTTTAAAGATCGAAATATTAGCAAGAATATACAAGAGTGATAAAGGGGGAGCAGCTTCCGTATGCTGTTTAATACTAAATAGTTTTGCGTAATATTTAAGAAGCTGTAACTACTAAAATATTTTGAAATTTGCCATGTACATAGGACCATTATCAACCGTAGGACAAATTAAATATAAGAAAGAATGCTATGTGCGGTAAAAGAGATAGGAATGGGGATTGAAAAACCTTTAAAAATCGTGTAAATTCTTAATTTTTATATGATTGACATATATACCCGTTTCTTGTCAACCTGACTAATATTGGAAACAAGAAAAATTAACTTAATATAGGTAAACATAAACATTATACAATACTTCTTCCAGCCTACAAAAGTTGGCTTTTCAATATCATCATATTAAATATATTTTGACAAAATTAGATGATTTGGATTCGGTATTTGCAAAAAAAAAAATAAAGATTAAAACACCAAAATGCTATGTTTTGAACATATTTCTCGAAAAAGATTGTACATCCAAGATATTTTTTAGTAATACTGTTCGATGATTAGGGTCGGTAAAAATATTCGTTTTGATAAAAAATATACATTTTTTTGTGTCTTTTATAGAGGACTCATGAAATTCGAACTGTTATTTGACGGATTAATTAATACCAACTTAAGGTACATCTAAAAACCCCCACAAATAAATTTTTTTTTCAATTTTACCACGTTTTCTACTCGGATAACAGTTATAAATTTTAATTGCGAACTCCGTTAAGCATTCTGTAAATGTTTCGTATAGCTTAAAACAGCCCTCAGCCCTAGCTATCTAGGGATCTGATAACAACATAGGTAGAAAATTCTAACTGCGCCTAAAAGATCCCAAAAGACCCAAATTTGCGTTTAAACGACAATAAAGTTTATTATATCAATTTCTGTCAATAAAATGATTAAACAGAATTTGTTTTGTTCAGATGCAGTCGTTAACATTTTAAATATATCGCATAATTAGGGAATTATTTCAATGTAACCTAAAAATACATTAAATTTATCGTATAAATTATGTAGCAGACGGACAAAGCATAATATTAAACGTTAAAACCTTCATCGTTGAATCGCCAACTTCTGACAAAATAGTTTCATTGAATTGTAATTAATTATAATGCAATTAATTATAATATACCATGTTATGTTGTTTATAAAATATACAGAGTAAAATTCTTTTTATATTTTGTAAATTTTTCATTTTTATTGTACATTTTCTGATATTGATTTATTTATTATATTATTATTATTATAGTTACTGCATATCTCCTACTTATACATTATAAGAGTTCTTTAAATATTAAAATAATAACCAATCTTGAAAGTTTGTACTCACGTTTGGAAACATGATCATAATTTCGACTTTTCTTGGTTCTACCAGAAGTGGTTCCTTTTTGACATCAGCTATAAATAAAAGAAAAAAATGTTTACATTATATTATGCATAACTACAAATAAATTTGTTAAATATATTTCATGGACATCTATTTTTTAATTTCAGGTTTATCCCAAAAAACGATGCTCCTGATGAATACTGTGATAAAATTTTAAGAAAAATGTATAAATAAATACTAAAATGAAAAATATTGCAATAAATATACACTTAAAACAATTTTTGGTTGTTTTCTTAATGGAGGAGAGTTAGTCCTGCGGCAACCATTTGGGTCCCAAATTATTGTTATTATATACCTTTATTATTATGATTCGTGTCGCAGCCAATGTCAATGCCCAACAACAAAGTCAGGATGTAGAGTCAAGGTGCTCCAGGAGGCTAAGCCCAAGGAGCCAAGAACACCGTCAGGCGGAAGTGGCGAAGGACAATGGAAAGAGGAGAATGTGCCATGCTTAGCCCTCCCAAGCATGTTGGTCTCAAAAATTTATGTATTGTTTGTTTATTTGTTTATGCAGTCTCTGCTCGTTCTGAAGTCCCTCACTCCATTCATCTAGTACATATACACATGGAGCAGAGCTGCTTCTCCTCTTACCAGTTTCTCATGCAAATTTATACACCTTTGCAGGCTGCCATAATAAATATTCCCAAATATATATCTGGTTTCAGCGCCTTTTGTCTACTTTTCGCTGTGTCTGTCGCCTTAGCCCGCCCCTGCTGCCGGTTTCTTCTTCTAACTTGTCGCCTTGTCACGTGTCGGCATCATTACAACACGTACCAGAACTGTTTATACAAAGAATATATATCGCTTATAAGACCAGCCAATCTAACCAAAAAAAAGAAATCATTTAAGTGCACGAATCACAAATGCTCTTAAAAAAAAATATAACCAAAAAATTTTATTGGGAAAACTAAATAAAAAATCTGTGGATATAAAATTTGGATATTCCTATCAAATCTCAATGTGCCGAGTATTTGCTAGATATTTAAGTCGTACTTTAACGTTTGCCATTTAAGAGAAGTTAATTGTTCGATATTTGCGGGAATACGCAGTTGGCAGTTTTGGTCCTTTGGGCTACAGACGGGCACACATTCCCGCCTAAAACTAAGCAACAAAACATGCCAAGCATGTCGAGCCCAATTGCCTGAACAGTCTAAACCAGCTCAGTCTCAATTCCCTTCCTTTGGACCTCTCTATGTTTGCCCCATAAGCGTCACAGTTAATTTGTTGACAGCTTTGCTGGTGGAGCGGGTAGGAACGAGGATACGGCAGCAGGATACATTGGTGGACAAACGTACAAATGTCGGCCTCCTTTGGGACTACAAGACGAAGCCATGTAAAGTATATAAATGACCAAAGCGAAAGGCCTGAGAAATATAAGGGCTCACAGCTGTAATTAGTGAGGAAAGAGGAAGTCGTACTGGCCGTAAGTCGTGTTTAGACATTTCATATAGATTTTAGGATGGTAAATATCCACAGAAAGCTAGTTTCTAAATTCTAAGTTAATAATAATGTTAAAAAAAAGCTAGTTGCTGCTGTGATTTTTTAAATAAGTCTATGTTCGGGTAAGTTAAAGGTTCATATAAATATAAGCCCAGCATTGCGAAATCCACTTTTAAATTGAATACCAAATTTGTTGGTAGCGGAAATATGAGAGCATCAAATATATATATATATATTTGAGTTCCTTTTAGATCTTATTTTATAAATACAATTTATAATACCATTTTCAATTGGTGTCCGGTATGAGAAGGTCTAGTCTATCAATTCGTTTCGCTGTGATGACAAATATCAGCAACGCCATCGTCAACTAATTGGATTTTCGGATCTTTGCACAAAAAAATATATTGGGGAATATTGGGGGGCGTGAGAGGACAGCACAAGGAAGCAAAGTGCCAGCAGGTAAAAAATATATAAAAAGGCACAGCGAAAAAAGATTAAATTCCCTCGTTACGTCTTATAGCTGAGTTGAAAATAAGAGCCCGAAAATTGCGACATAAAATGAAAATAAATATTGAATTATTGATATACAATATCTCAAACGAGTATTGAGTGGCGAGCAAACCAACGGAGAAGTTTATTTGCGGATGGTTGTAAATACAAATTCAAACACACAATTCCTGTATATTAAATGCCTTCTTATTCAGGATGAAGCTGACAATTGGTTTATTGCAAATTTAAAGGCTCTTCTTAAGGTTGTGACGAATAATATTTTAAAAACAACTAGGTATTTTTTTTATGAATTTTTAGTTTATTATTTTATTTTTTATAATTCGTGACAAACTCGAAAAAATACAACCATATATGGGACTCATCCAGTTTACAGGCTCAGCTTTTTTTTGTAAATATTTGGTTATTTATCTTTTTATGTATGTTTCAGGTCCCAAGTTTTTCGCACGCCACCATTCAGTTCACCCTCAGCTTGAGCTCAGGCCTATTTCCTACACAATATTTTGCATGTTTGCATACAAAATATCATATTTGCCGAGATTGTTTCATTAAAAAAACAGGTGCTGTTGCTGTGCACATATTTCATCTGCCTACTTTCCGCCACTGAACACTCCCTAGTACGTGTTTAGCTTTAGCACCTCCGCACAGCCGCACACTAACATATGCGTGAGCCATAAAATGGTCATATTACCAAAATAGCAGTAAGTGCGCCAAGGAAATTGGTTTCTCCGCGGACCAAAAATTATATGTAGCCCGGTTATACATACTACGCATGCATATATATAAGATAACATAGTCAAAGGGAAACAGTTTCTAGTTATGTATGCTGGACAGGTGAATGTCACTGGTAAGCTCGTAAAAGTTTTACCGATTTTGCTACTACCATGGATCAATGAATTGGAAACGTATAAAGCCTAAAAGTATGATTTCGATTTAGCCATAAAACCCGAAGGAGAACTATTGTTTTTTCTAGGATTTGTGATCCTTATAAGATCATTACAGCAACCTGAACTACTTTTTGACTTTTGATTTTATTTATTTTCATTAACCGAAAATGTATGATTTTCTTACACTTAAGTCAACTGCACCTGCTTTCCCACAAGTCAATTATTTTGTTGACAGTATGTACATATATAAAAATACAAGCAGGTGACACCAAATGACAATAAAACACAGAAGTGGCATCTAAATGAAACTATAATAAGTTTCTCTTAAGGTATTTGAGTTTTTCCTTGTTCAATAGCAGACAGTGATTTGTCTGTAACTTTCCTCTAATCTATATTTGGTTGTTCATTCGCTACTCTTGGCTAAGAAGAAGGGACAAAGGACGCACGTCTTTATCGGAGATTAAGTGCGATGGTATCGTTACAGTCATAGTCATAGTCACAGTCATGGTCCCTGTGTTCGTTAGTTATATTGTGCTGAAATGTGCTTACAGGACATTAATTACTTGCACCTGGAATTAAGATAATTGTTGCCTTTTGTTTGGCTCTGGCTATGCGAGATAATCAACTTGCCATTTGGCCATGTGTTTCTGGTCCTTTGGATACCGTAATAAAATGTCCAAAGCTGATTTTGGCTAAGGATTTAGTACAAAAACTTATCAATGCATTGCTATCACAAACTAAGCTTTATTTTGTGTATCATATCTTTATTTCTGGCACATCCCAGCATATATTTTTTGATATTCTTTGATATCATAATTTCACCTTTTTTTTACAGTTAATTTCTTTTGTCGCAAGTGGCCCAATAACTTTTTATCCAATTGAAAAAAATCATTACAATGAAAATATAATAAGACAAAATCAGACTCTAATGGGATTGTTTCAGGGATGGAATTTGAGAAGAGGTTGTCAGCTGCTTTGAACTTTTTCCTACCCACACAGGTCACACACGCACTCACACCCTCTTACGGCCTGAACTCAAAGCAATTGGGGGTAATTCAATAAGAAAATAATAGGAAGCAATGACTTAAAAAAGCCAAAACAAAAGCAGAGTGTGGAGGGGGCTGTCATAAAATAAAATAATCATTTATGTGGACCAGTTTTGAGGGCGTCTTGTCATCTGTTTTTCTTTTCTTATATCCTCCCGTTACTAACTCAACTCAACGACAAATGTCTAAAAGCCACCAACGCCCTTTCGCTGGGATTGCTTAGTAATTGCTTATGAAATATGCATAGATCGCCCGCCCACTTTTCCATCGGCAGGAGGCACGCACCCTTTCCAGCTCGCAATTTTTGAGGCTCTTTTTACTTTTTCATATATATTTATATATATATATATGTATGTGTATGCAAGGACAATGTACATACTTTTCGGCAGGCGGCACAGTTAGACCAGCCTAGCATGACATTGCCACTTAGCGGCTACATTAATGGCTGTGCCAAATGACTCTATCTCCTCCTTCCACTCGCCCTTGGCCCACACTGTGCGTTTGTTTGGGAGCTGTAACTGAGCGTGTAACGGTAAATAAACTAATACCAACATTTTTGGAGACGAAATGTTTTAGGCATAAAAGTGTAGCCAACGTTGCTGCGTATGAAGATGTAACATCATGTTCCACCCCTCCATTCCCACACCGAAAGCATCATGAATATTTAATGTTGACATGTACAAAGTATAGCACATACATACGAAAACTTGTAACTGTACATCAACAACATCTGAAAAGGAGGGAAAGCCAAGGCGAATGACAAGAAAAAATTACGAAATGTGTTTTTTTTCCATAGATCTTAATTTGTATACCCTTGCAGGTGTAGTATAATAACTATTGGTGAGAACTTTGCAGGACTCTATATTATTTATTTAAAAATATTTCGAAAATAAAAAGCAAAGTTATAGAATTCACTACCTGTTATAAGTTTCTTCAGGTAAGATTTCTAAGTAGCAAGTTATTATAGTATTACACTTTCACAACTGATATTTGTAGTTAACCATAACTCAAACCAATTTTAACGACTTATCATAATTATGAAGAACAGATAAGCCACCGATTCCCTGGACATTTTATTATAAACTCTGCACAATCCACTTACCCGACCAAAGCTTCGAAAATAATTGATGAAATTGTCGGGTGAACGTGAAACTGACCAAATATCGAACTATAAGTACACTGTCTCCATTACACAGAGCAATTTATATGTACATTTGTATGCTAAGACAACAAAACAATTTAGCGCTTTAATGATAATGATGTATGAACAGAGTAATGACAACAAACAGAAGAAGAGGGAAGGCTGCACGTATGTTATTCTTGTTATCCCCGCTGCTTGCACACGGAACATTGCCGGGAAATAGAAGGAGAAGAGGTGAACTTGGGCGAACCATCGCTTAACAAGCTAATGTGCTTTTAATGGTTCCGTTGGTTCCGTTTTTTGGCCCTGTCTAATTATGTCGCTTGCGGGGGGAGAGCGACGACGAAGAAGACCAGCGGTGAAATACAAGTAAAATACACAAATAATTAAAATTAATTATCTTGCAATTAGTTTACGATTTACTCATTAAGCTAAAGGTCGAAACGTGGTGGAGATGTGGACGGTGAAAGCCATCTTGCCCACGAAAGTATGCAGCGCTTTTGTTTGTTTGCTTTATTTATCTCACTCGCACTCACAATTACACTCACACAAATACGGCCACAATGGAAGGATAATGGATATGACAATATAATTATGAAATTAGTGCTCTAACATTTCAATTGAGTTGTTTATTTGATTTATGTGGACTTGCACAAGCCAATGGCAAACGACGCACACTTAGCATTCATCCAAACACACGCAATGCACGCAAACTAATGGCATTATTACGCATACGGCATGTTGACTCTGACATTTATTCGCAGCTGGAGTTGACCAAATACATGGGGGAAGTCTACTTTTATTGACATTTAACTCACTCTCAGCCCATCCAAGGCATGTTCCGGCATTGATTTATGTCTTCTCTCTTACAAGTTTTAATTCGCTTTATTTGCATTTTTTGACTTTACTTTTTTCCTAATTTAAATATATTCTTTCCCCCACAGTCCCCCACAGTTTGTTGCAAAGTACTTAACCGTCTGCTTATTATTAAAAGGCAAAGCTTAAGTGGCAAAGTCAAGTTAATTGAATTAACTTGGCCCAGGCCCGTTGCGCGTGGTGCGTGAAAAAACAGCACCACAGAAAAATAACAGCAGATGCAGACTCAAAAAAGATATATTAAAAAATAAAGATATTAAAATTTTGATAAAATTGCTTTCAAAGAAAAATATGTCAAATATTTTTTTGCAGGATATCTACAATTTTTACACATTATAAAAATGTAACTGTAATTAATTGCTTATTTATATTTCAGCAAAAATTATCAGAAGTATTTTGATCCTTTCTCTTCTAAGATTTCTTTGGAAAACTTAAGATCATACTAAATATTAGTAGCATTTTTGACTTATGCCAGCCACAGTGACCAAAAATCGAGTATTACACAGTACTTAGCCAGGAGGTTGCGCTTCGTGCAACACTAGTGTTGAGCATCCTTTGGTTCTAAGCCTTCGCCCCTAACCAATCTTGGCTATCAGTTTACGCGCCATGCTTCGTTAAGTGCATTTTGAATTTTTAATGTTGAGCGCTTTTCGCTGCGCAACTCGCAAGATGAAAGAGGACAAGTGAGCCGAGCCAGTTGGAAAGCGATTCTCAGTCTCCCGCTACCGCTTTCGTAGAGGACCTCCTGATTAATTCGCTTTATTAAAAAACCATACGCCAAGAAATGCGTAATACTTTTTAGCACTTCTCCGGGACCAGCAGCTGCTCTGCTGCTCTATAGAAACAACAAACAGGGCAAAATAATCAACACAAATTACACAGCGCGCATAAATATTCCACGCTCTCTGGGAAAAGGGTAAGGCGATTGGGGAGTGGAGTTTTAGAAATGGTTCACTGCTGAGGGAGAAGCTATATACCTCTGGCCAATTAATTTTTAATATAAGCTAAGCATTGCAAAAAAAAAAAAGGTTTAGAAGTTCAGCACAAATTTTTAAAGACTTCTGCTGAGTTGCAATAATTATTATACTTTCTTCGTAATGACAATCACAGAATCTCTTAAAAACGGAGTGAGACCTAACCCTTTATTTAACCAATTTGTCCTTGCACTTTGTAAAAATTAATTAACGAAAATTTCCCTCAGGGGAACAGGAAAAATAATTAAATTTGTTTATCAATCATGGACAAGAAAACTTATAAAATTATATATATTTCATTTTATTTGAATTGTTTTTCTAATAGTACAATATATTTACCGAATAACAGCAAATATTTTTAAATGAAGAATCATTTAAACAAAAAGTTATTATGAATAACTTATATTTTTTTTTACCTTTCTTTAATGATTATTATAAATTATAATTCTACAAAAATCTATAAGGAATTGTAGATTTTAATATCTTTAACCATATATTTATACATATTTATAAGTCTGCGGTTTCTTATTCATGATTTGCAAAAGTGACAACAGCAGTGTAAAGGATTTTAGAACAAGCCAAGGGGATTAATAAAAGGATTACGCAGCGGAAAACGCCAGCTGTGCTGTTTCGAGAGTTGGCAATGTTAATGCTGAGAGGATGTGGGTGTCGGTAGGACTGTGACTGTGGCAAAGGATGCTACTGATGGTAATTTGTAGCAACACTCGACTAGGATAAGGATATGTGGACGGAGCCGGACTGGAGAGAGAGGCACTTGCAGCAGGCTAATTGCGAATCGTTTCAGCTTGGCTTCGGTCGCCAGCATCATTGTGCTCCCCAATGTGCCTTCTCCAGACTGCAGTTTTCTCTGGGACGGACTGCGTACTCTCTTGTATATGGTGGGTAATATATTAAAAATAATCCATTCGATATCTTTTTTAATATTTCAAATTTATGGCACAGTCTCGACAGCGGAGCACCAATGGCAGTCACAATAATAACATTAAAGAGAATTCGAAGTTTGTATACCCTTGCAGTTTGTAACTCAAAGTGTAAGGCATACATTTAGGATCACATGTAATACAAAATATATTCATTTTTTATTAAAAACAATTCTAAAATCGGAGTAACTGCAAATAAGTATGATAGATCTTATTTCTTTTCTATTATTTTAACAACACTATGGGATGTTGCTTTAAATTCGATTTTAAGACTATAGATAAAGTTGAATCAATAGGTTAAGAAATATATACTATTTTTTGTAAAATCGCATAGACAGGCCACCAGTCGACAAGTACAAAAGCGACTCAGGTGTTGATGCTGATAAAGAATACATACACTTCAAAGAGTTAAAAATGTCTGCTGGAATCCTCGGACTTATATTATAATACCCCCTGCAAAGCTATAATACTCCAGTGTTATTTTAAGAGCATTTAGCTTGGTATTTTATTGGTTAAAGGAATCGTGTTTGCCCGTCTGGCTCCTTGCGAGGGATGTTATCAAAATTCCGAAATGCTAAAAATTTCTTAATAAAAATATGTCTACATTTAATGTAATCACATTTCCCTTCTTAAGATATGTAAATTTTATTCTCCCAGGAAGCACTTCTCTATGGGCTCCAAGCATCCCGTCAAAATATCTACAGATTTGATAGGCCTAGTAAAAACCGTTCTATGGCAATTTTATTTCTTATTCGCGAATCCACCCACGCACTTCATAATCTCAGAGTACGAACGTCATATGTTAAATGTATACCCATTTAAATAATAACATTCGTCTCGGTGGCTCTGCGACTGCTTTCTTATATTGAGGCACAATTTTTTATGGATAATGACCCAGCGCTGATTTGCTTACAATTGACATAAACGACCATCAGATGAGTTATGTCAGGCCCAGGCGGGCTTAGGTACACTCACTCCTGCATGGGCACATGGCAATGCAGATAAGCCGCACTCAATCAGTATAAAAGTATGCTAGGGGAAATCATTGGGGAGCCAGGAGCATCAGGAAAGGAAAGAGGAGCCGGGGAGGCGGCCGTTAATCAAGGAACCAACATCTGGGGGATATAGAACAAAGTCAGAGAAATTCTAAATTGGGACTTGCCCAACACGCACGCATTTAATTAAAGTAAAAGCTTTGCTTTTTTACTTATTTCAGCCATTTCTTTGGTTTGTTTTTTTTTTCTGTTGGTGCGAAATGCAAAGCTTGCAAATAAAAATGTGACCGCCAAGGGATGCGATGTCTATCCGGCACTGCAGTTGCACCGGGAAATAACTTGCAATTTATATGCGTGCTAGTTTTTTATTTATGCTAAGCAAAACGCTCAACTAGATATCTGGGCGTTTGAAAGAGGAGATATGCACTTTTAGCTCATTTATTAGCTGCGACTGCCAGAAAGGGGATGTTCATCCAATTCATTATAGCAGCATCGGGGGTTGAAGTTATAGCAGAAAAAAACAAATAGGGGAAAGGGAAAATTCATTCATTGCTGATAGGGGTGGAATAGGAGAGTCCTTCTTAATACCTTTTTAGACACATTCAGTGTACTACGTTTGAAAATATTTATATTTCTACATCTATTTACTGTTATACTGTAATATATATTTATAGAAATATATTTAACGTTTTATTCCTATAAACTTTAAGCGTTTTATATTTATTTTATAGAAATGTACACCCAGTTTCTTAATATAAAGAGTTTGATAATAATTTTCTACTGTTATAATTAATTTATAGGAATGTATAAAACATTCTTCCGCTATAAATGACTTCAATCTATGAAACTTCGAGACTATTATATTTAATTTATAGAAATGTGTATACCATTTTTCCGTTATAAAGCTTAAGAAACTTCAAGAGGCTTTTCAGCTAATGTAACTTCAAGACTATTATATTTATATTCTAGACATGTACAAAAATTTTTTTCGCTATAAAGGACTTCTAAGCTTACGCCGAAGGACTCAAAGAAAAGCTTTTCCTGCTATAAGGTTGTTCTAAAAGTTGAAAGGAAAAGCTAAGTTAGCCAAAATCGTATTTTATGGAAAACCTAAAACATAGAATGAAAAATGAATTTAACTAAACAGATGTAAAAATTAGCTTCATATGTAATGTAAGTAAAATACTTTGAAAATCACCCGGCCGCCACGACAAAAATTTTGTTTTCGTTTGTTAATACTTAAAAAGTATCAGTCACTATGCTAGTTTAATGGATAATTCGAAAAGACAACACCTCATTTATAAGATTTAATTTTGTTTGACAGTTTGAAACGGTTGAAGCTATATCGAGTTTTAATGTTTTAATGTAATTTTTCTTAAGTTTTGGGATATCTTTTATAATCAATAAACAAGCATGTTTCGCAAAGTAATATTCAAGAGTATAATTCGAATTTTCCTTTATTTTTTTGTCAAATTTGTATTTCTTTGTTTAATTTGTATTTGGAGCGATAATGTTTTGCAACGCAAGCAAAATATTTACAAGTTTATGCATTTTTTTATTTATGTTTAACATTTTTTGTTTCTTTTATATGAACAAATATGTGCTACACGCAGAATCGTAAAAATCATATGTTTTAATGGAAAATTAAAATTAAAAAAAAATTAAATTTAAGTAATTAAGACAAGCTATAGCTCTACTTTATGAGTTAAATAAAAACAAAACCTACAGAGTAAAAAAACCTTTTTTAAGAATAACATCTTCTGGAGTCGTAGATGCAAGAGCCCGAATGGAAGCAAGACTTGCAGGCTTAAACTTTGTTTCAAAAACAATAGCTTAAAAGATTTAACCTTTTTACTATATATAAGTGTGTATATACATAATATATATTAGTATATATATATTATTTAAATCAGCTTTAACAGCATGAAAAAAAGAAAGGTTTAATTCAAGGAATCAGTGCAAATTGTAAATATTTAACCAATGGCCTTGGGATTGTCCTGATCAGATCGGACTGATGTTTCATAAATTATCGGGGCTTTTGTATTTGAAACCTTAAATATATGTAACTAATGTGGCCTTAGGACCCGCGTTAAACTGCTACGGCCCAATAATCACTATAAAGAAGCTTTTTTCATATGATTAATACAAATTTTCGGTTTTTGAAAGCAAAGACAAAATACTAGTTTCTGTAAGCAATCCATTTAAAAAATATGATGGGGAAAATCTTTGTTATTACAAAAATATTACTGCAAAAACTTTGATTTGACAAGAAGCTTGTTTAAAGACCTCTTCTCTTATTTGTCTTTGGTATGAAAGTCAAAGACCGGCTAATAAATTGATAATAAAGGTATTTTTATACTCGTTATCTGACCCAAAACCGTTTTTTGGAAAAGAAAAGCTAACAGGATGCGCTCAATCAAAATATTTAAAAAGTTTGGTGATAACAAACATAACAACACATATACGCACATACATACATAAAAATTGATAACTAAATAAATGTTTTTAATATACAAAGATAACCTGTAGTCAGAATACAACTAAGATTTGCTACAGGCGAAATAATATCTATAGTCAAGCCTCTAAAGATGTCTGTAAAGTTGAACGGGCGTACATATATCAATCATATAATCGATGTTGTAAATGGCTGGAAGTTTAAATGGTATTCCGGCGAATAAGTCACAAGGACATTTTTAAGAAGAAATTGCTACGAATCTGTTTGATCAGATTGTGCGTTAGATTACAAATAAATTAATGTAAAGCTTGCTTTTCAATCTTAAAAGGGTTAGGACGTGGTTGTTTACAATATCACTAAAATTTATGATCCATGTTCCTTAAGCCCTGACCTATGCCTAAAACTGATCTTTTAGATCATAGTCATGTTTACATGGAAATGCTCAATATATGTATCTCATATGAGTATATAATAAATTTTAAAAAAAGGTTCGGACATTTTTAGTCTAAGCATTAGAAACTTATATAGTTTTTTATTAATTCAAAGTAATCATCCGAAGTTCGGCTACTTTTGTTTGAGTTATTTTACTTATTATTATTTAAATGTTCAATTTAAAGGACATGCTCCATTCAACTTCATTGCTCTGTTGCTAAAGACAGTGACAGAGAGACGCCCTGAGACTATTTTGCATTAAAAAATCATAAAACGAAGGTTACAACCTAATTGCAATTTTAGAGAACTGAAAAATATCGTTGCCTTCGTCCTCGGTACATTAACCCGGGCCCAATGACTCATAATTGGCGTCTAATGAGACTAGAATGCAAAAGTTTTAAATTTTGCCGCACTTAAAATAATAGTAGATAACTTTTCTTCAAGCTTGTCACTGATAAAGGCGCAGACAGCCAAAATGAATTAGTTTTTAGGCAATTTACTTATAGGGCATTATATGGTAAAAAGAAGTAAGCTTAACGGAAAAGAGGTAAGACTCGAGACACAAAGGGATGGGGAGTTGGCACAAAAGAAGAAACAAAGAGTACAATTTGGGTCAAGCCCAAGCGATAATGAGCTTCGCGACTTACTCCCTTACGATGTGTGTAGTATGTAGCTGGGGTATGTTTTCTAGACGTTCGATCATTGGTTAAATTTAACACAAGATACTTGCACTTATTTGCAATCTGCATTTGTATCTGCTGGGTTAGAATATTTAGCAACAAAATATCTTCTTAACAGAAGTTTGGTCTCACATTGAATTAATCGAATTGATTTTGGGCTAAAAGTATCTAAACACAACATAGGAAATATATAAAGCCAAGCAAATGCATATAATGCGGACTTATGTATAATATGCAGTTTTGTGGGTCTTTCACATGTTGTGTTTCTGAGTTTACACTTTCAGGTCCGCCTACACAAGACTTCGAACCCGTTGTTGGGCCATCAACCACCATGAAAAAAAAAGAACTACTATGAGCACAACTAGATTTTAACATTGCCCTGACCACACACACATGTTACACATTCCACCGTTGAATTAGTTTAATATCTGGCAAAGTAATTAACGACAAAAACTTACAAGCGAATCGATTTTTTTATTCACACGCATGCACACACAGAGCGCGGGTTGTGTGCGTAAAACAAACAGAAAAACAACTGAAAAACGCCGACAAAAAGGTCCGAAAACCAGCTTAAAAATTTGGCGATTTCAAAACATTTACTTTAACAGTTTGGGACACACACAACTAAGCCGTTGGCGCACACTTTAATCACATTTTGAATTAGGAAAACCGACAATTTTATTAGAATTTCGCGCAGCAAACGAAATTTTGCACCGACACCTACTGTTCATATGGTTCACAGGGGAACTGATTCCAAAGAACTACAATCAGGGGTGCAAAAAAGACGGACAACAGCTGTGCCGTTGGAAAACGAAACCAGGGTCGCAACATGTCACTTAACTTATTTAAATTTTTAAATCGTTATTTCATTTATACATAGACGTATTCATAACTTTTTATTTTATTCAAAATTACTTACTATATATGTTTTCGATAACAAATATATATATTTTTTTTTTAATTTTTGGTTATAACGGATGTGTTTTTCTCTTAGTTTGCATTATCGTGTTTTTGAATAATATTGTTACTGGATAACTTTTGCACACAGGTTTCAAATTAACAATCCAACAGATTCACTTAAGTTTGAGAGCACAGTTTCGGATATTTTATATTCATTGGCCCGTTTATGCAGATTGTTTTTGTTGGAGGATAAATCGATTTTTTTGATTTCTCAGTTCACACATAATTAAGTGCGGCTCCTTGCAAATTCCTCTGAACGATAGGGGCCATAATTAAACTGACTATAACTTCTAATGTCTTCATACTTTTCACATATTTCACATAATTTAGTTTTAAAGAAAACTTCAGTTATCCACAGAGAGGAATCGAGAATGCAAACGCTGGCAACTGAACTAAATTCCCTTATACGTGAAATTGACTCTAAAAACGGGGGTGACTTTGCCTTTCAATTCAGACTCCGGCTTATTGACAATCCTCCTCCAGTTGCCATGCGCAGCTCTAGCTCTCCGGACCCATTTGAAGCAGTTTTGCCGCCCAGTCAGGATATTATTTAATAGAGTGACCATCGTCCCAACCTTGCTGAATTAAAAAAATCATATCAAAGAACGTTTTTAAATATAGTATTAATATTATGGTTAAAAATAGGCCTGCCTGCCTCCCTAAATTAACAATGCAATTAAGTAATTTTGTGTACACATGTTCGAAAGAAGGATGTCGTAGTTTCAAAGTAAATGTTGATGATATTTAAATAGAAATTTACAAAATAGAAAAAAGTGATTTATAGAACATAGTCCGTCGTCCTTGCAATATTTAAAATGGGCCTAGCGATATTCAATCATAATGTGATTGTATATATTGTCTATCGTGGGTATGGCTGGTTCAGAAGGATCGGGTTGAGCTGCGGGTTCAGACGCTGGCTCAGACTGAGACTCTTTAAGGGAAGCATTGCGATCCGTTTTGAATGTGAGACTGCTGACACTTTCCTTGACCGGCGGCTTGGGTTTCTTTCCGAAAGCGAAACAACCGCTCTGCTTGGTCGCCACTGGAGACAAGTTGTCCTTGTTTTTGGTGCTGGAAAGAATCAATAATAAAATAGTTATCGAAATAATATTTTTAAAAGCACTTACAATGCCTTGAGGGCCTCTAGTTTCGGTATATTCCGGTTGTAAGTTTTGCCACCACCCGACGCCTCCTGGGCTGCCAGCTCCTCGGGATGCGCCTTCTTCTTGTGCGTGCGACAGTTTGAGCCATTGGCAAAGGTGCGATCACAGAAGTCGCATGAGTATGGTTTTAGTCCCGTGTGCAAGATGAGATGGTTCTTAAGCGCCTTGGCTCGCTTGAACTCCCTACCGCAATAGTCGCACTTGTGCTGCATTTGATCGGTGTGGACTAGCCGATGTCGATTTAATGTGGGTCGCGAGTTCAGCTGCATGCCACACTCTGGGCAGATATACTTGTGCGGGTCGTGCGTCTCCTTGTGGTGCTTCAGGCGGTTGGCTGACTTAAAGCATTTCTTGCACACCTCACACTCGAAAGGGGCGTAATCCGTATGCTTTAACACGTGCTCCTTGAGGGCGCTCATCGAATGGAGGCCCACGCCGCACTGTTCACAAATCACTGGTCTCGGCCTTTCGTCAAGGTGCATGTACTGAGCATGTTGTGTTGCGGATGCGCTGCTGGCGAACTTCTTGTCGCAACTGTTGCAGGCATGCTGCTTTGGCTTGGGAACGGTCAGGGGCAGGTGGCGTTGACTGTGCCTCTCCAGCTGGTTGTGGGTGCGGAACTTCTTGGAGCACTCCGAACAGGTAAACAGGTCAGAGCCAGCTGATTCAGCCTTACAGTGATCCTGGCGCATGTGCCTGTGCAGAGTCCTGGCGGTGGCATATGTTCGCAAGCATTTGGTACACTGGTGGGTTTTATTGCTATCGGGGTCCTGATCGGGATCCAGCTCACATTCCTCGGCTTTCTCCTGCTGTTGGGGGGAGCTGGAAGGAGTCAATTCCTCCTTAAAGGGGGAATTATGCTCACTGAAATCATATGCATCGCATAGTTTAACCAGTACAGCATCTTCGTCATCTTCATAGACTGGATCCTGATCCTCGCATGCGCCTAATACTTCCGACTGTTTCCCTGACTGTTCTGTGGTCTGGTCCCCATCGTCCTGTTCCCCTTCCGGAGTCAAGGGGTTTTCAAGCTCTTCGAGCTGCGGCTCCTCTGGCAGCAAACCTACTTGTACGCCCAACTTAGGTTTCTCATCCACGTAGTGCACTTCCGTTCCTGGCGCCTCCTCAAGCAGACCGAATTTAGATCGCAGCTCCTGGACATTTAGCGACACCTCCTTACTGGACGCACTCTGCAGAATACAGTAGAGCTTCTGCACGCGGGTAATGCGTTCCGAGAAGTTTACCAGCGAGGTGACAAGCGAAAGGCACTCACAGCATATCATCTCCGGCAAATCCTCCCCACGCGTTATCTAGATTTAAAGGAATATAACCATTAATGATGTTAAAACTCATCCTAAGCTTAAATCACAGCGCCCACATACATTCACCCAAAAGTACTTGCCAACGGCAGTGGCCAGTGAAAGATCCCCCGAAGATGCATCTCCATCATGTTTAAGAAACACATTCATGTTGCCCTGGATGTCATCATTGGCGCAGAGTCGACACCACAGTCGCCAGTCGCTGGCGGCATCCTTTGGAACTGGCTGCCCCTCCAAATGGGCGGCGGCAGCCATCGAAGAATTCAGCAATTAATTATAAATAAACTTCTATTCGGCGTAAACATATTGGTTGATAGCTGGGTCCGAACCAGAACTGGATTCTCTGGTTCCGAACTGGAACCGGTACTACAGTGCGTGGTACCATCTCTAACAAGGGTACAACACACACAGGGCAAACGAAAAAGACGCAACAACAAACCGTGACAGCCAGCAGCTCTGGTGGAAAAACAAATGGACACAGAAGAAGTAAAGCGAGGTCGCGGACGCGGGCGCGGCACCAGAGCTCGGGGACGTGGACGCGGCCGAGGTCGTGGACGTGGCAAGAAGATTGAAGACAACAGTGTTGCCGCCGCTACCGGCTCCGCATCAGCCCTGGCCACCAGCAATTTGGACATACAAGAGCCACCAATGGATGCTGTCATGCATGATTTGGAGAAGGAGAGCGGCGATATGGAGATGGTCAACTCACCAACTACGGCCGCAGGAGCAATGAGTGAAGAAATTGCCGATCCGGAGCCTCAGCAGATGTTACCGCCTCAGCAGCTGCAGCAGGTTGCCCCGCCAGTGCACAGCAAGACAAGTATGGAATTCGAGACAGACATAGGGCCATCTTAGACTAAAATCGTTACTCTTTTTTGCAGTTGACATGGAGGCGGACATATCGCAGCTGGAAGCGCCTACTTTCACCACATTGTCGCGTGGGCCACCAGAGCCAATGCTGCGCTTGAAGTGGAACCACAAGGTGAGCCTGATCGGCGAAAAAGTGCTCAATCCGATGATCCACTGCTGCGATCAGTGCGACAAGCCGATCCTCGTCTACGGTCGGATGATACCCTGCAAGCATGTCTTCTGCCTTAAGTGCGCCCGTGCCGATCCCATTAAGAACTGTCCCCGGTGCACCGACAAGGTGCTGCGCGTGGAACAAAGTGGCCTGGGCACCGTCTTTATGTGCACTCATGGTGGCAGTAGGTACGGTAGCTCCGGTTGCCGACGGACGTACTTGTCACAACGGGACCTGCAGGCACATATTAATCACAGACATGTAGCGCCTCAGCTATCGCTTCAGCCACTGCCCCAGCTTGCCTCCATGGCGGAACCTAAGCTGACGGATCTAGGCGGCGTGGGCCTGGAGTTGCACAAGCAGCGCAAGGCGAGTGGTAGCTATGGCTCCTAAACTAAGCTGTCCTGTCTATAAAACCACTTGCCCTTGCAGCTCTCCGAGTCGTCTGTCCCCACATCAGCCTCTGTTTCCCGCCCACTGACACGCCCACTCCCCGTCCCAGGAGGCATCGGTACAATACCACCGCCAGGATCCGCCGCCGCCCAAAGCACTAGCCATGGGCACTCCACGCTTACGCTGGCGAATCTGACAAGGATCAACAATGCCAACGCCGTTGATTGCCACCAGGGAAAGGCCTCGTTGCATCAGAGCCTAAAGAAGGGTCCGCCCCACCAATCCGAGTCTGTGGCGGATGCCTCATACTACAGCAGCGTTCTGGCTTCTTTTGGGAGTGGTTCAGGCGGTCCTGGCCTTGCATCTGGTCAGGCAACTACTGGAAATTCTAACAATATCGCTTCTGGCGCTGGCGGCTCAAGTGTGGTTCAAGGTGGCTCCACATCCACGGAGATGGCAGTGGGCGGGTTAAGTGGGAACTGGCAGAAATCGCAATACTACAGATGAGGGACAGATCTACGACCCAAGTCCAGGGGCAGGAGCTTTTAACGCAGGCACGGCTTTTAATTAAGAGAACTACATATGTACATGTACTTTAAGAGGAAAATAAAATCTAATGGGGTTATATGATACCCTAGATAAGCAGAACAAAGCATTTAATTCGAATATTAACTATTTAAAAATGAAAGCTAAATTATAATTTATTTCTTCGGATTTTCTTTTGGCTTTTATTTACATTTTTGTTTTATTTCTATTACTATTTCTTACATGTTTGTAAAAGTGTAAAGACTCCTTTTGATAGTCTCTGGTTTTTCTTAAGTTTTGTACTGAAAGCTGCTATCGTCGAATTTAAGAAAAAAAGTTTTTTATTTCTCTCAATTTTACAGTCCGAACTAGAGGCTTATTTTTCCTACAGGACTACCTTAAATAATTGTATCATGAATTGTGGTATATTTTGTTACTTGTGTGTGGTCACATTGTCACTAAAATACAAAAGGTAAACAATCTCAAAAGAATTTCTGAATGTTTAAGTTCCATAAAATATTTGCATCAACACAATGTACACGAAATCGATGTCAGAGGCTTAGGTCGATTGGGCAAAAAAAGCCCTGTAACAATTTCCCTACCTTGTGTTGGCGGCACTTCTAGCAGCCAGAGACTTTGTGAGTTGTCCAAAAGTGAAAGTTTCCAAATAGAAAAATGTTGAAAATTGTGCTGATCAGTGGAAAGCGTAAATGCGGGAAAGATTACTTATCCGAGAAATTACAAAAGCGGTAAGATAAACTCTAATCAAATTTGTCAGCCAATTATTTACAATTTATCTTTTTTTATAGATTAGCAAGCCAATCACAAATCGTTCGAATCTCGGAACCCATTAAGTCAGAGTGGGCCCGAAAGCTTAATCTGAACCTTAATGAGTTACTAAGCGATGGACCTTATAAGGAAAAGTACCGCCGTGACATGATAGAATGGAGTGATGAGGTGCGTGCCAAGGACTACGGCTATTTCTGTAGACTCGCCATGAAAGAAGCACTCGACCACAATGATGCAACGCCCTACGTATTGGTCAGCGATGTAAGACGGAAAAACGATATCAAGTGGTTCTGTGAAACTTTCAGCAAGGACAAGGTTCTGACTATTCGCCTCACTTCCCGCCCAGAAACACGTTGTGCGCGTGGTTGGACGTTTACTGCAGGCATTGACGATGTGTCATCAGAGTGTGATCTGGATGATTTTGAGGGGTTTGACTTTATAGTTCCCAACGACAATGAACTTGATGCGGAGGCAATTGACCACTTGTTAGACAAACTAGAACTAAATTATAAATAGTATATTATTTTTTTATATTTTTTTTATACAAAATAAAGTAAACCCATGTGCTCTTATAGTAAAACAGGGTATCCCTATACTAAGATATTTTTAAGAAATTAGTCGTATAGGAAATACTCATTCTAAGATAAACGATATATGCATCCCATAAGTGCCGAATTCATATCCGAAAATATTTGTTATTCCACTTTAAAAGAAGGATGAAGGGTATTAGATATGAAGAAACCATGTTTCTTAGAGAATCATCAACAGCTTTGTCGATTTAGCATTATTTGTTAGGAAAATGTATTACTTTTTTCAAAATATTGAAAAATTTATTGTAGAAAATAAGAATATTTTAAGAAAAAACTATAATGTTATGTTTGTGTCTCATAATAAAAAATATAGCTATTTTTTGAATAACTAGCTTTTTTGTAACCTAAAAAAAAGTATAATAAATAAATAAAGAAAATTATTTACTGCTATTAAAAAAGGAGTTGCCATTCCGATGTTGTTCCCGACATGGTTTGTGAATTAGATAAGTCGATAATATATTCGATACTTTTAGCTCATGAAATCGAGTAGTCGATATTAGTCAATATACACACGAGAACAAGAGAAAGGCTTTCCCTGCTTTTCTCGGCCAGCTGATGTTTGAGACGCCAGACAAGCTGGGCCTGTGCAAAAGGAGAACGCCTACACCAGAAGCCAATTGAAACCAGACACCTAACATTTCCAACAAAATCAAACTACGCTGTGTGTTGTCATTATAAAATATAAAATCAGCCTGATATATTTTGCTCAAATCGAACTGCTATTCGAAAGTATCTCTCCGGCCCTAGGCCGGATCGAAAAAGTGCAAAGTGAACATTGATTATTAGCCAGTGTCGTTTTCCTCAAGTACCACAAGAACAACAGCAGAAAAAGCAACAAGATGGTGCAAAA
Organism: Drosophila truncata; assembly: GCA_008042515.1. Lineage (NCBI taxonomy): Eukaryota > Metazoa > Arthropoda > Insecta > Diptera > Drosophilidae > Drosophila > Drosophila truncata. Next base: position 39,860 of record VNJQ01002311.1, read on the forward strand.
GTTCCAGTCTCCTGTGAGGGTCTACAAGTATCCCTTCGAGCTGGTTATGAAGGTGTGTATATAATATTTGCATGAGGCGTAGGCGTGTGTTCCGTAACCACCCTTTTCCCTGTATTTCTGAGTGCATTCATAAATATTCAAGGGCGTGATAATAGGTGCCATTCCCTTGACTACTATTGTATATATGTGCCAATGTGCAGCTGTCGAAGTCAGTTCGCATATTGTATTTTTTATTTCCCTGGTAGTCAGCAGCTTTCCTTGTTTTACAAAAGTGCAGAAGATAAATAAAATTAACCTTGGAAAGCATTTCTCTCACATTTCCGGAGCTCTCTTCTTTCTGTTGCGCTCGCAGTGAGCAGAAGGAAGAGATTCAATGAGAGAACGTTTGTTTCTCTATACAAAATTGAATGGCAGCGTATGTAATATAATGAATGGAAACCGCTCTCGCGAAATAAGAACGCTCGGTTTAGTTTGTGTTTTGCATTTTGAGATTCATCCTCCTCAAATGATACAATAATGATAATTGAGACCGGAAATGAGCGATTGCGACCCATTTGGACACCAACAATAATCTCTGAGCTGTCGCATAACGGCACCAGAAATATGAAATGTGTGTGTATTTGAATTGAGGAGGTGATAGCAGAAAACTATATACACATGGATTTACATATGAATATATTTATCTGCTGCGTACAGTCCGGGGCGGAGTATGTAAACCAAAACCCATCGTTTTAATATTTTTTTAAACTATAAATGAACTAATTGGATTAGCAGTAACTAATCGGATTATACTCACTACAGGCTTACATCTAATTTTTTTGCACTCGCACTACATACCAGCATAAATACATAAATCTCGTATTTTATTTTTCGTATTTTAATTTTAAAGACGTATTAAAATGGCTTTACATTTTCTGAAAATAATAATGAGTTGAAAACATGAAAGTATGCTAGCTTCTATTATTTTGACAAAATTAAAAACATTTATGTACAAAATATCTCAGGGTTATTATATGTTAAAAACAACGACCTATACAGTTTACATTAATAATTTTAAATTAAAAATTTTTCCATTTAAATGTTTCTGCTTTGCAAAGGTTACTAACCAAATTTTGAATTAAATTTAAATTTCCATATTTTAGTAAAGATGAAAATGTTTGGTTAATGTTACGTTCTAAAGTTAAAAATTTTCTTATTATAAATTATTCCTAATTTCCCGATTGCTCTTTTGATTATCCTTAAATTAAAAGAGTAATTCTAAATAAACAAGAAAGGAGCCGAAGTTTATATACCCTTGCAGAATATTCTGTAAATTATATTTTCCAAATTGAATCATATGCAATCTAATTTTAATGACTTAACGAGAAGGCTGAAATGGCCGGGTAATTTCCGATCGTTCAGGTTTATGGCAGCTATAAGATATAGTCGGCCGATCGTTATGAAATTTGGTAGGTCGGATCAACTGACCAAATATATAATATGTACGACGTTTTTTTCTATCTTCAAAAACACAAAAGATGGGCCATTTTCGATTTTTCAGTTATATTATTATATCTATAGCTATATCTTATAGTCGGCCGATCCTGATAAAATTTGGTTTGTTGTAGTATTTTGCCAAAAATAGCATTCTTACTAAATTTTAACTCTATAACTTTAAAATCGCCGAAGTTATAGCATTTCCGATCAATCAGTTATATGGCAGCTATAGGATATAGTCGGCCGATCCTTATGAAATTTGGTATGTCGTATTATGTTGCCAACAATAGCATTCGTACAAAATCTGAATTCTCTAACTCTAAAAACACCGAAGCTATACCATTTCCGATCAATCAGTTATATGGCAACTATAGGATATAGTCGGCCGATCCCGGCCGTTCCGACTTATATACTGCGTGCAAAGGAAAGAAGGGTGTGTGCAAAGTTTCAAGTCGATAGCTTTAAAACTGAGAGACTAGTTTGCGTAGAAACAGACAGACGGACAGACAGACGGACAGACAGACGGACAGACAGACGGACAGACAGACG
>VNJQ01002312.1:0-45941 GCA_008042515.1 Drosophila truncata
AAATTGTTGAAAAATTGTTGAAGAAACTGTTGAAATAATTGTTGAAGAAATTGTTGAAGAAATTGTTGAACAAATTGTTGAACAAATTGTTGAAGAAATTGTTGAAGAAACTGTTGAAGAAATTGTTGAAGAAATTGTTGAAGAAATTGTTGAAAAATTGTTGAAGAAACTGTTGAAATAATTGTTGAAGAAATTGTTGAAGAAATTGTTGAACAAATTGTTGAACAAATTGTTGAAGAAATTGTTGAAGAAACTGTTGAAGAAATTGTTGAAGAAATTGTTGAAGAAATTGTTGAAAAATTGTTGAAGAAACTGTTGAAATAATTGTTGAAGAAATTGTTGAAGAAATTGTTGAACAAATTGTTGAACAAATTGTTGAAGAAATTGTTGAAGAAACTGTTGAAGAAATTGTTGAAGAAATTGTTGAAGAAATTGTTGAAAAATTGTTGAAGAAACTGTTGAAATAATTGTTGAAGAAATTGTTGAAGAAATTGTTGAACAAATTGTTGAACAAATTGTTGAAGAAATTGTTGAAGAAACTGTTGAAGAAATTGTTGAAGAAATTGTTGAAGAAATTGTTGAAAAATTGTTGAAGAAACTGTTGAAATAATTGTTGAAGAAATTGTTGAAGAAATTGTTGAACAAATTGTTGAACAAATTGTTGAAGAAATTGTTGAAGAAACTGTTGAAGAAATTGTTGAAGAAATTGTTGAAGAAATTGTTGAAAAATTGTTGAAGAAACTGTTGAAATAATTGTTGAAGAAATTGTTGAAGAAATTGTTGAACAAATTGTTGAACAAATTGTTGAAGAAATTGTTGAAGAAACTGTTGAAGAAATTGTTGTAGAGATTGTTGAAGAAATTGTTGAAAAATTGTTGAAGAAACTGTTGAAATAATTGTTGAAGAAATTGTTGAAGAAATTGTTGAACAAATTGTTGAACAAATTGTTGAAGAAATTGTTGAAGAAACTGTTGAAGAAATTGTTGAAGAAATTGTTGAAGAAATTGTTGAAAAATTGTTGAAGAAACTGTTGAAATAATTGTTGAAGAAATTGTTGAAGAAATTGTTGAAGAAATTGTTGAAGAAATTGTTGAAGAAATTGTTGATGAAATTGTTGAAGAAATTGTTGAAGAAATTGTTGAAGAAATTGTTGAAGAAATTGTTGAAAAAATTGTTGAAGAAATTGTTGAAAAAATTGTTGAAGAAATTGTTAAAAAATTGTTGAAGAAACTGTTGAAATAATTGTTGAAGAAATTGTTGAAGAAACTGTTGAAATAATTGTTGAAGAAATTGTTGAAGAAATTGTTGAAGAAATTGTTAAAGAAATTGTTGAAGAAATTGTTGAAAAAATAGTTGATGAAATTGTTGAGGAAATTGTTGAAAAATGCATTGATTAACAACGATTATAAGAGGATTGTGGTAAAAAGTGTAGTAGAAAATAGGGTAGAAAATGTGGTTTAGAAAGTGCAGTAAAAAGGGTTGGAGTATTAAGATTTTATAGATTTAAAAATTCTTTAAAAGAAACTGTTCATAAAAATGTTGATAAACTTTTAAAAGAATCAATTAGTATTCTTTCTTCTTCTAGAAAAACCCCTAACAAAACCCCTTTACCTCCGTCCCTGTAAGACATAATATTTGTGATGGCCATGCTGCTGCTACTTTTTGGCGGTGGTAGGTAGCCGTCTTCCCATAGTGTCATATTTTTATGATTTTTATGTTAATTCATAACCAGCTACGACGACGACGAGGACGACGTCGCGGTTGCCAGTTCCCAAAGTCCTCCAGCCAACACCCAAGCCCATCATCATCGCAGACTCCTTTTCGCCAAATGCTTTTTAATCCTTTTAATGAAAATTAGTTCCTCTCAATAACATTTAATATATTTTCCTTTGCTTTCGGTAGACTCTATCTCCCGTTCCCGTTGTTTTCACAGGCATTATCATAATTTCTGTTTGCAACCCTAAATCAACACTCCGACTCCCCGACTTTCAGCTCGACTCGATAAAGGGTTACTACTCCCGCCCCCCCACGAGCCATCATTCGGTCCATTTTCGGTGGTTCAGTGGTCCTTACTTTTACTGGTAGTAGTAGGTGTTCAGGCGGATGGTTAGCTGGGAGGCTGCCTGGGTGACTGGTTGTCTTCACTCACTCCGCTTTTTGACATATATCACAAGGTGATAACGAAGAACCCACCACCAGCAGGAGCACCCTTTGCCCCATGCCTCTGACCTTTTGATTTCCTATGCAGCGTTAAATGGCATTCGCAGCAGCACATCGGTTGTAGGTCCACGCTCTTACGGGTTCCATGGTCCACGTGGCTTTTCCCGCGGAGCCGCTAGAAAATTGAAAACCCAAAAAGGCACTAAAAATTAATGGGCGTAGCGAAGGTGTGTGTTTTGCACCATCCTTTGGGCTAGAAGGATTCTTGCCATCTCCTTGCTATCGATAATGTATATGTGTACCAGTGCTGTGAGAGTGGAATTATCACTGTAATAATATTAAAATTTAATTTTATTCGATTTTCTTGCTCAAGGAGAGTAAAATAAACAGGGAAAAATGCTAAAGAAATTATTGAAAATTTGCTTAAGGGATTTTTATAATATGTTGTAGTTGAAAATTTTTTTCAAGAATATTTAGAAGAATATTTTGAGGGAATAGTTGAAGAAATATTTAAAGAAATAGTTATAGAAATAGTTCGAGAATTTATTTAACTAATTATCACTGCAATAATATTAAAATTTAATTTTATTCGATTTTCTGGCTCAAAATAAACGGGGAAAATTGCTCAAGAAATTATTGAAAATTTGCTTTAAGGAATTTTTATAATAATTGTTGTTGAAATGTTGTAGTTGAAGAAATTATTTAAGAATATTTTGAAGAAACAGTTGAAGGAATAGTTGAAGAAATATTTAAAGAAATAGTTAAAGAAATTGTTTAATAATTTATTTAACAAATTATTACTGTAATAATATTAAAATTTAATTTTATTCGATTTTCTTGCTCAAGGAAAGTAAAATAAACAGGAAAAAATGCTCAAGAAATTATTGAAAATTTACTTAAAGGAAATTTTATAATAATTATTGTTGAAATGTTGTAGTTGAAGAAATTTTTCAAAATATTTTGAAGAAACAGAGGAATAGTTGAAGAAATATTTAAAGAAATAGTTAAAGAAATTGTTCCACAATGTATTTAACAAATTATCACTGCAATAATATTAAAATTTAATTTTATTCGATTTTCTGGCTCAAGGAAAGTAAAATAAAATGGGAAAATTGCTCAAGAAATTATTGAAAATTTGCTTAAAGGAATTTTTACAATAATTATTGTTGAAATGTTGTAGTTGAAGAAATTTTTCAAGAATATATATATATTATTTTTATAATAATTATTGTTGAAATGTTGTAGTTGAAGAAATTTTTCAAGAATATTTTAAAGAAATATTTAAAGAAAGAAAGAAAGAAAGAAATAGTTAAAGAAATTGTCCTAGAATTTATTTAACAAAGAACTGAAGCAAGTTAAATATTTACAACAATTAAAATACTTCAATTAAAACATATATCGATATACAATTTAGGTTTATTTATTGAAGTGCTTTCGTAATGACATTAATTTGCTTTTTAGTGTGCCTGCACGAAATGAATAAAATTACTAGATCACTTCTGATTTGGTTATCTGATTATAAATCTGTGTATCCAAATAATCAATGTGGGAATCAATGCAATTAGAAGATAATTAAGTCCTTTCTGAATACAACAAGTGAGCTATTTTGCTACTCATTTTTCGATGGCTTTACGCTCCAATTTTTGTAATAATTTTGTTGTTGTTCGTGTTGTTCTTGTTGTTGACGTTGTTGTTGACGTTGTTGTTGATATTGTTGTTGATATTGTTGGTGATGTTGTTCGGGTTCTTGTTGAAATTTCTGATGTTGTTGATATTGCTGATGTTGGCGTTCTTGCTGCTGTTGCTGTCTTAGCTGCTGCGAGTATTGCTGCTGCTGTTGTTGAGATTGTTGAAATTGTTGTTGATTGTTTTTCTGCAAATATTGATATGAATTTTGCTCCTGTTGTTGTTGTTGTTGATTCGACTGCGACTGCGGCTTCTCCCAGCCAGTCTTATGACCTTGTTCCGGCATATTGGTCAGGGGTGTACGTCGATAGGCCTTGACGGCATCCTCCCAGTCCCGTCCAAGAACTTCCCGTGAAACCTCATCCGGACTGCGCATGAATTGCTTGCGCATTACCACCGGCTCCGTCTGCCGGAAGTTGGGCTTATAGGCTTGCGGATCACGGGGATTAAGCCAAGTGGTATCGATATGATTGCGATTGTGCCACATATTATCCTCACGGTTGATGCGACGCTCCAAGGCACCCTGATTGGCGCCTCGAGCATCGTTCATCACCATGGAGGTGGCACTGGCACGCACAGGTGTACCCTTGCTGGACGAGGACGAGGACGAGGACGACGACGATGACGATGACGATGACGATGATGACTTCATTGTGGTATCGGAACCCGATGCGGCAAATCGACCACCTCCTCTAGCTCCACGTCTGCCATCCTGAGAATCATCCCAAGGATTAGAAGCCATGCAGCGACGGATATCACGCCAGTTGCCGGCCAGGCCGAGAAGGTGGCCACGCACCATGGGCCCGGACACAAACGAAGAGGAACGTTGCATGTTTGCTTTGAAAAAAAATAAAAGAAGAAAATTTTAAAGGTTAAACAAAAAGTTAATAGAAAATTTGGAACTTGTAATTCAGAAACGCGATCGAAATTTGCTTACTTAAAGATTAGGTATATTTATGTTTGCTCCACAAATTTCGGCAAATGTGTACAAATTTTGAATTTGATTTTTGGTTTATTTTGTTTCTTTTTTTTTTTGACTAGGAAATTTTGTCCCTGATGTTAACGGCAGAAATTTTCAATGTGGAATACGGAATTGATAAAAAACAAACGGAAGGCTTACAAATCAAAGTAAAACTAAAATCAAGGCACTCTTTAATGGGGTTAAAATATTTATGGATGTGAAATAAAACCTATAGGTTACTTGGTTTTTTTAAGAAGTTAAAATGAAACACAAATATTAACATAGATATAAATATATAAATAAAAATATATTAATATTATTATAAGGTAAACGTTAATCCGTCTGAAATTTGTTGTTGTATTGTTGAAAGTTTATTGTGGAACATTGGTGTTTTTTCTTAAAAAATTTATTAAAGAATTCATGGTTTCATGGTTGTTTTTTTAATTAATTAATTATATTAATATTTATTATAAGGTAAAGGTTAATTCGTATGAAATTTGTTGTTGAATTGTTGAAAGTTTATTGTGGAAAATCAGTGTATTTTCTTAAATAATGAATTCATGGTTTCATGGTTGTTTTTTAATTAATTAATTATATTAATATTTATTATAAGGTAAAGGTTAATTCGTATGAAAATTGTTGTTGTATTGTTGAAAGTTTATTGTGGAACATCAGTGTTTTTCCTTAAAAAATTTATTAAAGAATTCATGATTTCATGGTTGTTTTTTAATTAATTTATTAGAAAATGTCAAATAAAATGCTTTAACAAATTTAAAAAGTATGTATTACTTCTACAAATAAACTAAATTAATCAGCAGCATTTAATAATAATCCCAAATCACTCTCTTAAATTATTTAAATCTTTTTCAAATATTATATAAATATTTTTTAAAGCTTTTTTATCCCTGTTCAAGTTAAAACAATGCAATAATTTTAAAGGCATCCAAAACATATTAATATATATATTTTTATATATATGCACAAGCACACAAACTCTCTGCATACATAATTATAGGGAGCAGGTCTTGAAGGATTTTGCAATTTTCTGGCAGCACATCCGCCTGCCTGAAAATTCAGAAAATGAAAAAAAAAACCCAGTACGGCCGACCATTAACTGCCTGAGCCGGTACTTTCCAGCTTAAACGTTGACACTTGAACTCTTTTTGATTTCATGTACATGTGTGTGTATGTTGTGTGATTTTCCCTTCTTATTATTTCTTTTCTCTTATTTTTTTGTTTTTTTTTTTTGTTGTATTCTGCACTGAAACACAATGGCACAATTATGTTAAATATCGACAAGTGGCCCTTCTTTTGTTGTGGGAAATATTAAATACTCGTCGTTCCAACAATCGAAATGCCCAGAAAGAGGTTGAGGTGAGAGCCCCTGGGTTGGTCCAAAGGGAAAGGGGTTCAAGTAGTTAGGGTGTACACATGGGAAAACTATAGCAAATAATTATCGATTGCTTATATTTAAAATATAAATAAATAACGATTTTAATAATTATATTATAATAATAAGTAATAGCTTTAATTTAAGGAATTTAAACTATATTTATTAATATAAATTCGATATTTCGAATATATCTATATTTAAATCAAATCGTAATAAGATTATCGATACATTTTTGCACGATAAAATCGATAAGAACTTTTTTCTCAACAGCAAACTTTTTTCAAAATGTTTATTTGAATTCAAAATATTTTTTTAACTTCTGGCTTTAATAGATAATTATTTTTGAAATTGTATTTATCGATTAAATTAATTATAATAACTATATTAATCGTTAACATCATAATTTTGACAATTTATCAAAAAATGTAGTAAATAAAGTTAGCAAAATCGGTGAAAATATTTTTTGGCTTTTTGCATTAATAAATAATTATTTTTTTAATTATACTTATCGATTAAATAATAGTTTTGACAATCTAAACCTTTTATATCTAAATATAAATAAAAGATATAATCCAAATCTTAACCCTGGACCCATCGATCTTTGCTCAAGATATATACAGGTTTATATATATTTATATATAACTTAATTATGCAATCTAAATGCATTGAATCACCTCAACCAAAATGACAATAATCATAATGACAGAGAGAGAGAGAGAGCGAGGGCTCCACCGAAAAATGTTAACTCATTTGTTGTCCTTTTCTGGAGTTTTCAAGCACAAACCGCACAGCCAGAAGGCAGGTGGAAATCGTCTCTGTCCGTCCACCCTTCCCTTTACCCATTATCCAAATTCCCCCATAACCATTTTCCCAGAGAAAGAGAGAAAGAGGAAGAGAGAGAAAGAAACGACAAATCTTTGCAATTTATTTACGTGCCATTTCGTAGCGAAGATTTTCGTTAGATTCTCTCCATTCGCCTGGCGGAATTCCAAGACAACTTCAGTCTACCAGCAAGGACTCCCCCTTCCTGGAGGTACCCAGGCATCAGGCAGAGGCACAGGCACTACCTTCTTGGTTTTTTGGCGACGACAAAAGTCATGACGCGCTGATGACGTTGCCAGTGGAAGGATTTAATGGCACATTAAGAATTTTATTACCGCACAACAACAACAGCACCAAAAAAAAATACAACAACAACAAAAAAGAAACGTAACGAAACACCAACGAAGAAGCCATCGTCGCACCTTGGCTTCAACAATTTTTCGCGAGCGTACACACAAAATTTTTGACAGGCATTATTCGCCCATGAAAATCTTTCGGTGTCAACAGAAAATTTTCATTTTAAATACCCTTTCCAGAAGGTATTATCATCTATATAATATTATATAGCAATCGAAATTTAAGTAAATAATTTAGAGATTGCTCAAATTATGAGATTTTTGTATACAAAAATAAATTTAAAAATTATATTGAAAGGTTTTGTCTCTGAAAATATCAAAAAAATTGTTTTAAAATATATATTTCTGTTCTTAATTCGTTATTTTTGTTGATGAAAATATTTTTTACCAAATAGTTTAAAAATTTATTAAAGAAAATTGTTAAATAATTAAATTTTATAGAATTTATAAAGAAATTATTGTAGAAAAGTTGGTAGAATATTTTAATACAATTTAAAAAAAAATTAAGGACATTATTTAAAAAAATGTTCACAAAAATTAACAAATTCGTTACAATTTTGTTAAAATTTGTTAAACTTTTGTTAAAATTTTGTTAAAATTTTGTTAAAATTTTGTTTAAATTTTGTCAAAATTTGTTAAAATTTCTTAAAATTCCAGTTCCGTAAAGATTATTCCCCTACAAAGGGCATTTAAAGCTTCGGTTACCCAAAAACAAATTTAATTTTGGTTTTTTTTTCTACTGTTCCTTTACTTTTGCCTGGATTTTTGGTCCTTGTCAGCAAAGGGTAGAGAGGAAGTTGGCTTTCGAAGTGGGGGGTTGGGTTTTTTGGGGAGACGAGTCACATCTTTGCTTCTTTATCCCCAAAAATTTTCACCGTCTCGCTGGCTAAGACGATTGTCATTATTACAAGTTTTGCATAAATGAATGAATGAATGACATTTATGTATTTCATTTAGGACAGAGCCAGAGGACTCGGCTTAAGGACTCGCCAAAAGGTAGATGAGTGAGGATGGCCATTTGATGCGAGAGTTTTTCAAATCTTTATGTCCTTTGTTTGATCAACTTTCGCACGGGGAGGTGGATAAAGTAGGGAGCCAGGTGAGGGGTAAGCAGGTAAATTCGCCGTGCCATTAACCCATTATGTGTCAGCGAAAATTTCAATCCAACCGCAATTTCATCTTGACATTTGTGCATAATTGAATTAATTCCGAAATGGAATTCAGACATTCAGAGAGAGAGATAGAGAGTGGGTTGAGTCAGAGAAATAGCTGAAAGGGCTCTTTAAAATTGGGATTTTGGATAAACATAAAGATTTTATTAATTAACAACGCTTAAAATTTAATTCACGGAGGATTCAAGTCTTTAATTAAAAACAATATTAATGCGTTTAGCCATAAAAGGGAATGATAATATACGACGAAGTTGGTTTAATATATAATAATATGCTGTGGAATATTTTATATATTTTTTAAAGAAATTAAAAACCAAATCAAATTATACATTTTATTTATTTGTTTTTTTACTTTTTCCTCTCTTAAAAAAATTCTAAAAATTTTTTTTGTCCAGAACGTGGTTAAGCAAACACAAACAAACACTGTAATGCTTTCCGAATTAAAATTCCTGTATTTTTGGCCAATATATGATATTTTAATATTGCTATTTGCCATTTATAATTTCAGCACATGACTACATAAATTCTCGTCTTGATGCTGATCAAGAATATATAAGGTTTATGGGGTCAAAAATGACTCCTTCGTTGTTAAAACGTATTTTAAAACATATTTTGAAAGGGTCGTAGGAATATAAAACGCCATCAAGCGGCCACCGTTTGAACTACAGCTTGTGGGCGTGGGAAAAGCGTGCGAGTGGGTTTGTGTTTGATGAGGGTTCGATGTATGGGTTCGATCGAGAGCTCGATGGCTCGATGGTTCGATCACGGGTTCGACGGTTCGACGGTTCGATCGAAGGTTTGAGGGTTCGATCGGGGGCTTGAGGGTTCGATCCCTCGCAAAGACGATTTTATTTACTGTGTTTTTATGTTATTATGAATAGATTTTTTAATTTATTCTCTGAGTTAAATAAGTGTTTAAGAAATGCAGTATTTAATTGTTTTAAAATGAAAGTACTATACAAAAATGTTACATTTATTTGCCTCAATCCTAGCTAGGAAGGCTATGAAAAGAACAGTTCTTTGGTTAGCAGCTGCCACATGGTATATCCCGAGTCTATATCCCCTATATCCCCCAACCAATTAAGGTCGATCCGTGGAGAGAACATCTGGAATGGAATGCGCGGCATTATAGAAGCTACTTTTGTTTTTTCTCCCCTGTTATTTATATGCAATTTAGGCATCTTCTTCTGCCTTTTCTTTGGCATTTGTTTGTGCAACCCTTTCTGCCACTGCCCTTATCCTCTATCCTTAATTTGAATGCATTTAAAAATGTTAAAATATGACAATTACTAGGGGGGGGGGAGAGGTAAAAAAAAAGGCTTACCGAATTTATCTGCAGAGACACGCACTTTAGTTCGGCGAAGGCGGCCTCGGTACACAAAAGATTTGTACGTGTTCCCACTTGATGAGGCTTGGTCCTTGCCACCCCCACCCCGTCACTGGTCCCCCCGCCTCTGGCAAATACTACGCGCAAAAATTCCTTCAAAAAAAAAGGAAGCAAACACACATACAGCGCCGGAAGAAGAGTTAGAAAAGAATGAGAAAGGAGGCAATGGGTTACAGTAGGAAAAATAATTTTAAAAATAATTAAGAGAACGCTTACTCCAGTTTTTTTGTATTTTTAAATATTTTAGAGATGATTTATTGTAAATAAATTTTATTTCCTTTCTATAAACATAAAATTCTCATCAAAAACCTGCCTAAAATCCTAGCTTTTGTTTTCATTAAGTCTTATGTAACGTTTTATTTGAATTCCGTATTAAACATATCTAAAACACATTTATTTTTAATGTAAGAACCTTGATTAGTATTATTTTTTTAATTCCTTATTTAATTTACCTAAAAAAACATTCATTTTTAATGTAAAAACCTTGATTTTCAGAGCTTAAAACAATCTAAAATTTTATATTATAATTTTAATTTGGGAAATTCATCAAAGGTCCTGAAATCACTTTAAAAATGAACCAAAAACTAAGTTTCAAAATGTTTCCAGGAAATTACATTAAATTTTAAAGCTTAAATAATTTATTTACCAAATTTAAAAGTTTAAATATATCATAGCATACTTTTTGAGTGAAAATAAATACTTCCAGTGTTATTTTCGATCTTTCTTTTTTCTTAGTGTATTAAAATAGGCAGTGTAATAAAAAAGAAATGAAGTACATGGTGGGAGTGGGGGGGTGGCGCATTACAAGTCTCCCCCCTTTACGTTTTTACCCCCTCCCTTAGGCAGTGGCTCACGTTACGCCCGCCGAAAAAGAGATAATTTTATTTCATTAATCCTTTTTTGGGACAAATTCTCTGTTCGTTCGTTTTGTTTGTGGCCCTTGTTCTTTTTTTTTCCTTCTGCCTCTCTTTACTTTTTTTGTTTTACCCATCTTGCTTCTGTTTTTTCTTGTATTCCTCGGATATTCTGGGGCGTGGCTCGAACGTAATATTAGCTTAAAATTGTGTAAATAAAAATTACATTCGTAAGAAGGTTCTTGGACAGAGTCCGGGGCCAGCTGCTAACGGTGACCCCCCAAAAAGTATAAAAAAAAAACTCAAACCAGATCCCTGTTTGCCTTTTTTTTAAATAAGGAGTTGGGGGTCACATGAATCAGTGACCGCAAGTTCTGTGTTACATCCGCTGGATCTGTCTGAATAATGCTTTGGTTTTTCGCCCTGTCGTCGCCATTTTTGGGGTACAGTCATCATCATGTCCTGCTTGATGTCAAAGAGAAGTTGATGCTTACGGAGGTAACTGTACTTTGTTAAGATTTGGGGATCATTAAGCTTAACAGGATTCAAAGCTATATTGATTTACTTGAATAATGTTTGGTTTAGGGAAGATTTATGGGGGATTAATTAAAGATTTATGGTAAATTTATTGGAGATTTATGGTAAATTTATTGGAGATCTATGATAAATTTATTGTAGATTTATAGGAGATTTTTTAGAGATTTTACTAAAGGTTTATTGGAGATTTGTATTACATTTATTGGAGACTTGTGAGTGCTTCATCTCAGATCCCTAAAGAATCATTGAAGACTTAAGGTTACTCCCTTATAGATTTGTTGAATACTTATTGCTGATCTATTAAGGAGTTTATTGAGATTTATTGGTGATTTTTTGTATATTTATTTATTTTTTTTTTTTAAATCAGTGGAGATTTTTGTTGCATTTTTGTAGAAATTTCTTGGGGATTTTTTAGAGATCCATTGAATATTTATTGAAGTGTTATAGAAGATTTATTAAAAGTTTTATTGAGATGTATTGATATGTTGTTGGGGATTATTTTTGGGGATTTGTTAGATCTAAAAATATATAACAAATATATTGAAAATTTCTTTGGGATTATTGAAAATTATTTTGAGATCTATTGTCGTGTTTTGGAAGATATGTTGCAGATTTATTAGAGATCAATTAATATGTTATTTGGTTTTTATTACAAATTTTATTTAGATTTATTATTGAGTTATTAGAGAATTCTTGAATATTATTAAATATTTATTGTAATGAATTTTGGTATTTCTCCAAAAATTTGATTGTTCCAATGCTAGAAATTTATTGGAGATTTTGGTGGGAACTATTGGAGATTTATTTCTGATTTATAGGAGATTTGTTGTATATTTTTAAGAAATTTATTGGTAATGAATTAGAGATTTATTGTTTTGCAGCTAAAAAAAATACAGAAAATATCTACACACCACTTTAATCTTTTTTAAAATTTCTTTTATATTTAAATATTCATTTTCATTATCCCCCCAATAACTTTTCACTTTTCTTAACCCCAAATCGTGATCAATATTAACACCTTGGCGGCGTCATTTGTCTGGCCAATTTACTGGCACTTTCTCGGCCAATATAATTTGCGCTTAATGGCTTTACTTTGGCCCTGGACTTGGCTAACTGGCAAAACCCTTTGGCACGCATAATTCAAACGACGCAAACTTTGCCCCGTCGTCGCTGCCGTTCATTCGCAAATTAATGTTACATTTTACATTTTTCGAAGAGGAAAATATAAATATTTTTCGCGGCGCTACAAATAAATTTTGCCAGGCAAAAGAGTTTTCGGTAAAAAAAAAAATAAAGTACACAAAAAGAAAAAAATTATAAACAGGCGCAGGGCGCAGTTCTCAGTTCGCAGTTCGCAGGACGTCCCCGGGTGTCCTTGCGCCGCCGGTTACGACTCCTGGTTGGGTATATAACTCCGCTCATTAGTTGCCCTACACGCAATTAAGCACAAATGGCTTTCGAGGCGGGCACACGTAGTAGTAGTCCTTCTCCTGGCCTCCACAGCTTTTCCCCTTTTCCTTTTTTTTTTTTTTTTGTTGCTGGCCTATGGATGTGCCGCGTCGCTATGACAACTTGGTCTCAGCCAACAGAATCCTGGATTCAGGATTCTATATCCCCTTCCAAGCTCTCCCTTCGCCCACTCACTCTCAACTATAAATCCTTGGGCAAAAGTTATTCACAGCGGAAACATTGTCATTGCTTTGGCTGGGCTGCTGCTCCTCGTGGAAACTTTGACTTTTCATATTTCTTCTGGGGAGAAAGCGTGGCGTTAACTGTACCTGGCCTGTAACATTAAAGGAAATCATTGGGAAACAATGGGATATGCTTCACACAGAGGATTTGCTTCTTTGAAATCATACGTCTAAGTAGAGGAATATTATAATCAATATTCTATATAGCTGGGAAGCTTTGGGAACTGGTAAAATTTAAGGATATATTCAATATTTATTGGAGATTTATTGGAGATTCATTGGAGATTTATTGGAGATTTATTAGAGATTAATTGGAGATTAATTGGAGATTCATTGGTGATTTATTGGAGATTCATTGGTGATTTATTGGAGATTCATTGGAGATTTATTGGATATTTATTGGTGATTTATTGGTGATGTATTGAAGATTAATTGGAGATTCATGGGTGATTCATTGGTGATTGATTGGAGATTTATGAGAGATCAATTCTTTATAGTCTTGAGATTTATGGGATATTTTTTGAGATTTTTTAAAAATGCAGTAAAGATTTTATTACTATTTTTTTACAATTATTAGAAATATATTGGATATTTTTCGAGACTTCTTCAAGATTTCTTTATTAATTTATTATTTCAAAGACATGCTTCAGAGATTTCTTGGATGTCTTTTGGGAATTTATTATAAATTTGTTTGGTGATCTACTGAAGATTTTTTTGGTGATCTACTGGAGATTTTTTTTAGATCTTATAGATTTTTTTATGATCTTATGGAGATTTCTTTTTAGATCTTATGGAGTTTTTTTTTAGATCTTATGGAGATTTTTTAGATCATATGTAGATTTTTTTCGAGATCTTATGGAGATTTTTTTTTAGATCTTATGGAGATTTTTTTGAGATTTTTTGGAGATCTTTCAGTGACTTCAGTGATTTCAGTGATCTTTTTAACAGTTTTTGTATATATAAAGATTTCTATAAGAAAAAAGGAAGCCTTATTAATTGATAGTGTAAATCAAAGGCAAATATTTTTTAAAAATCTTAAAAACTGAATATAGAGGGGTTACGGAGACCTATTGAGAGAGTTGCCAACCCTTTCCAGGATCAGTACTTAGTTTTTTTTCGTTTGCCGCATTAAAATTTGTCGTTTGTAACTTTCGCATCCGTTTGTGGCGTCTGGGAATATATCCTTCCCCATTATTTTTCCCCCTCTTGGCCCCCGTCAACATTCTGGCAAAGCCAAAAAATTTATTACACGTAAAATTTCACCTGCGCAAGACTTGGCGTTGGCCATTTTAATGCTTAAATAAACTTTTGGCCACCAAGCCCCTCTGTTGGATATATTTATTTATTTTTTATATATATATATATATATATAAGGAAGGATGGTGGGCAGAGCACAAACACACAAAGGATTCATAAATTTCGTAATTGTGAAATGTGCATTTTAATGTGCTCGCAAATGAGTTGAAGACAAATTTTTGAATTATTTGCAAAATGTTGTTGATTTATTGAAATTGCCCAGCCATTGCCGGTTGTGCGCCGACATTATCCTGGCGCTGCTTGCCGTGCAATTTGCAGTCCTTGTTGATTGCTGATCCACGGAGAAAGTTAGCGGAGGAAAAAATATTACATTAAATGTAACTGAAGGAAGGGAGATGGGATAAAAGTTTGGCTAGATCTATAGAATTAATTTATTAAGGTTATTAATAATATTCTTATATCTTCCTTTTTTTTATTTTGATTTTAATAAAATTATAAATAAATGTTTCAGGCTTGTATATTAATATTTAATACAAAAACAAAGGATTTCATTTAAGAATTGAATGAAATCTTAGATTTGCTGTGGAAATTTTATACTAATTCAAAAAAATTCAACAAAAATATTTTAAAATCTTAGTTTTTAGTTTTTAGTATTTTTTTGTACACTAACCAGGAAGTCCTTCGGTCGATCAGCAAATATCCTTGGCCTGCTGTGGCGAAAATGCAGCCATGCGAATGATTCGCTTATGCCTTTGTCAGTGGTTCGTCAGTGAGCAGGAGCAGTAGCTGGAGCCGGGGCAGGACGAGGCAGGATGGTATAAATGCTGCACCTGTCCTGCCAAGTAGCGGCCAGTTACGCCCCCTTTCCGCATCTCCTCTGACTTCCTTTCTTCCCCACTCTCTCCGTCAGTCTCCTCAGTCTGCGCCGTCGAGTCAGTTGTTTGATTTTACAGTTGTAGTCCAATTACGATTTTCGAGCGCATACCAACCGCACAGATTTCTGCCTTTAGCTATAGTACAGCAAAGGTCAGGGGAATAGAGCTTGGAACAATATTATTACCACTTTTGGGGGAATATAAATATATTTAAAATATATATAACACTTTAAATGGTAGTAATACTTATTTTTTATAATATTAAAAATATATTTTCAAGCTAAATGTTTATTTAAAATGTAAATTTTAATATTTTTTGCATTTTAAAGGCTTTATTTAATGAAATTATTATATTATATTATATTTAATAGAGCGAATAGAGCTTGGAAAAATATTATAACAACTTTTGGGGGAATATAAATATATTTAAAATATATATAATAATTTAAATGCTAGTAATACTTATTTTTTGTAATATTAAAAATATATTTCCATGATAAATATTTATTTAAAATATAAATTTTTTATATTTTCTGCATTTTAAAAGCTTTATTTAATGAAATTATTAATTTATTACATGTATATTTCACATACCATATTTAATTAATATTTATAAGTATATTTAAATGTATTTACATATTAAATTTATTTATAAATAATTTATTTATTTTTAATTTATGCTAAATTTTTATTTAAAATATAAATTTTAATATTTTCTGCATTTTAAAGGCTTTATTTAATGAAATTATTATTTTATTACATAAATATTTTACCTACCATATTTAATTAATATTTATAATTATTTTAAAAATGTATTTACATGTTAAATTTATGTATTAATAATTTATTTATTTATTATATGTATTTTATTTGTATTAAATTTTATATTTTATTTTAATTTCCGATTTCAATTCAATTTTTTCTTATTGTTCCTATTATCTTGCCTTGAACTATTAACTGGCATGTGTTTGTGTGCTCATAACTGTCTGTCAGCGCTACAGCAAACGTCCTTTTCGTCCTTGTTTCTACCGTCTGCCGTCTCTAGCCTCTCCTCTCTGCTCAACGCAGTCGGTCATACGCCTTACCGAAACCTGGCTTGCACGCGGATTTTGGCCAGCAGCAGCTCACCTGGGCTAGTCCTGGCCTGGTCCCTGGTCCTGCTAAATTACATTTTAGCAAGTTAATTGAAATGGAAATTAGTTGAAATTGTAAAACGAATTGAATTGTATGTGATTAGCTGCAGCATTTTCGAATTGGTTAAACAGCAGGCAGGCAGGCAGGCGGGCAGGAGAAGGATTGTGGGTTCCTTAGTTCCTTCAGTGGCAACTGTACCGCAATTGTGTTCTGTCCTGTTTCATCCTGTTCGCCCTGATGGTTAATTGACATTTTTAGGTTAATTGTTGCTTGCCCCGCAGGGCATAAAATAGGATAACGATTAAGGTAACTGGAAAAGTCATAAGAAAAATTTATTTTGTAAGATTTAAACATATTTTCTATAAATTAAAATATGTAAAACATTTTTTATATTTTTATTTGAAGATTAACAAAAATCATATTAAATTTATATTACAAATCAAGCCTTTTTCAGTTATAATTATAATAATTTTCGTACCACTCTTATCTTCTTCTTGCTTGCCTTTTCCGGTTTCAGTGCCTGCACTTCCGCTTCTCCTGCTTGCTTTTTTTTTTGCAGACCGCAGACAGACGTCGCACAGCTCTCGCGTATATTTAACCATAAGTAATATTAATACCCATTTTTGTTAACCGAAAAAATGTGAGGAATATACATTATATGTGGGTGGTTTGGGGTGGAGTGTGTGTTTGTGTGTGGGGGGAGGGTGTGTGTGTAAAATTATTATCCTTCACGCTTAATATGCACAAGCGGAAGCCGTCATTTGTACGCCACCGAGAGATGACGATGACCAAAACCCAGGGCCGCTGGCCATTTAGCATACGCAACTGTGTGTGTGTGTGTGTGTGTGTGTGGAGTCCTGGTGTCCTTTTTTCCTATAGTTTTTTCTTTTTTTTTAAATTTTTTTTTGTTTTTGGTTAGCTTGGCGTTTTTTATGTCATCGTCCTAGTCGTCGTCGTCTACTTATGTGCCACATGCTACGCCTGGCACACAGAGAAAATTAATTGTTAAGTGAAAACATTAATTTAAAAGCTATTAATTACAACAGTTTATTTTTAGTTTAATTAAAAAAAAGTGTACTATTTTGTTTAATGTATTATTCATACCTTCACTTAAGAAATTGCTAATTAGAAATATTAGAGAGATTTATATTGATATAAAATCATTAATATCGAATATATTATCCTCAAAAATATCGTTTACAAAATAATATAAAAATATCATAAAATTTACTAAATATACAGAATTTTTAAATATAAAAACAAAATATTTTCTCTTTCTCAAACCCTTAAAAAAAAACACTGCTTGCTCCTCCTGCTTCCTACGTGAGCTGTCCGCTCAGCTTTGTCCGTCCAAGGGAGTACGCGTGTCCTTACAAAATTAGTGCTCTTTTACATTCATATGCGACCAGCTACTATATATACCAAATATATATATAAATATATTTATATGCGATTTTTTTCGCACATTATTTTCGGTTGTACATCTTGCTTCAAACAAAAAAAATAAAATTAAAATAAATTTGAAAAAAATAAAAGCGGACAGCAATCGCAACGCTGATATATAATATTATATATCTTTTATTTTTTGTTCTTTTTTTGCTTGCAACTGTTTGTGCCACTTTGGCGGAAGTATCGCAGCGACATCTTTCCCTTAACCCACCGCATTATGCGTTTTTTGTGTGTTTAGCAAAGCGTGGAACACACACAAACACATAGAGAGTATAAAAAATTGAAACCATTTTCTCATATTAAATGTGTGCCGACCGAAAGAGGCAAGAAGAGGTGTGGGCGTGGCAGTTAATAATGAGTGGACACAGCGCCACCCATCGGGACGCCGGCACACTGGCCAACAAGCAAGCAGTTTCAAAGCAAACACACTGAATCCTTAGAGAAGAAAGCTGGCAAGCAGTGTTTAATAGATTTTTAGATTTTATACAGAATTTTTTATAAAATAAAAAGGTATTTATATTTAAGTTAAGCAAGTCTTTAAAATATTACCATAGCTGTATTTTGGCATTGATAGTTTTAGTTTAAAGCTAGTAAAAGTGCAAGCAGTCCAAGAATCTTTGGAAGAAAGCAAGCCAAAGATCTTAAAACTCTTAAAATAATGAAAATATTAATAAATTTACTAATTTTATTATTTATTTAGTTTTTGAATCTTATTATTATTAAAACCTTAACCTTTTTACTTAAAAAAATGCGAGAAAAAGGAAGAAAAACCAAAGCAAGCAGTATAATTCAATTATAATTCATTTTCTTTTTTAATATTTAATTCTAACTAAAATATAAACAAAATTCCAATTAAAAAATAAAATAATTATAATTAAAGCACACTTAAAAGTATTCAAAGCCAAAAGCATATTTAAATTCTCTTTGCTTTTAAAATTCTTCCATCTTCTTTTTATTTTTAATATATTTTTTTGTTGTTTTGGGGTGCATCTCATATCCGTTTCCTGTGGCAGACATAACGTAACGCTGATCTGGCCGTTGTGTTCTTATGGTAACCCCTCCTCCGTCCCCCCTCCCCCTTGGGCTGTGGGCTCCGTACGTGTCGCCTTGTCGTGTCGCCGAGATATATCTCAGTGTAGCGCCATCCTGGGACTGGGACTGGGACTGGGGACTCTCCGAGTGCTGATTATTATTCCGCTGACCGTTTCGTATTTATTTGAAAGGCATTTGCCGGCTGCCACACACACACACACATGCTCTTAGATTTTTTTTCTCCGAGTGTGTGTGTGTGTGTGTGTGTCCTGAAGCAAGGAACAAAACGACATATTCGTCCTGCATAAATGATGTAATTACAGCGCAAGATTTTTGCTATGAGCAATTTTTATTTTAATTTCTTCTCCCCGGTTTCTTTCCTCATTTATTCCCCCAGTTTGGTATTTTTTTCTATATATTTTTTTTTTATTCTCTATATGCAGCATCTGGATGTAGACATATATGTATGTACATAAGTAAGTAAGTACTTGGATGTAAGTACAAATGTCTGGCAGCTTGTGAAATATTCTGCATGCCTTTATCATCATTTTAATTAAATGCGCAAATTACTATAAAATTTATGTATTCCTTGTTAAAGTATTTTCAGTCAGCTTTGATATGGAAAGTAGTTATTTGTTTATTATATTTAATATAAGATATATTTAATATAAGAAAGATTATAGAGACTCTCTAGGCTTAATATATTTATTAATTAATTTCTAAACTATTTAAAAGAGGAACTACTCAGTAATAGAAAATTAAATAACATTTTTGTTGGAAAACAATTACTTTTAAAAAAATCTCTAGTTGAAAAATAGTTTTAAAATTTTTAAGGGATTCATGTCGAATAAAAATTTCCAGTAATGATACAAATTTCAAAATTTTTAAGTTATCGAATGGAAATTTCCAGTAATGATATCAATATCACATCGAAAATATCGATAACTTTGCTGTATCGAATTTGTAGCTATTGAAAAATAATGCATTTGAGATAAAAAATGTGCATGTTATCGTAGAATATCTCTATAATTATATTTAATTTGTTTCTTTAATTTTGTATTAATTTTATTCGATCGATATATCGAACAAATTATCGATATTTATTACTATTATTATTATATTGACTTTAACTTGTCATATTAATCGATATATTGAGAATCTCTGCCATTTTTCGATGTTTAAAAATGCATAAATATCTTATCAATGTACATATATGAATTATAGCTTCCTAAGCTATATTTTTTAGCCATTTTCTTGGTAAATATCTATGTGAAATGCTTATATAACCATCATCCCTGTTTCTTATTCCATTTTAAAATTGACTTCCTGCTCTGTTCATTTTTGTTGTTTCTGTAAACCAGTTAAAGTCTCGAATAATATCAACAAACAAGCGTTTTTTTTGATAAACCCTTTTCTATTTTTTTTCTTATTTTTTTGGGGCAAAGGGAATTTGTTAAATGTTATCCAACGCTGATATTTTACTGGCCAAAAAGGGCTGCCACACAACACCTGCCACCAAAACGGACTCTAATGCATTTCTAACATTCAGGAGGTTGAAAAAGGGGATCAAAGGGGGGGGTTCAAAGGGGTAACTGGGGGCGATTTGTTGACACAACCAACGCCGCAAAAACATTGGCGGGCGTGTTAAATGAAATGAAAAGCCAAACGCGCGACCGCGAAAATCAAACAACAATAAAAAATAAACCGCAACCCACACTGGACCAAGCAAATTGCGATGAAAGCTGAAAAAAGGCAAAAAAATAAAAAAAATAACAACAACAAAAAACAAAATATACACAAACAAAAACAAGGAAAAAATAGTAGTTAAACCCAATTTGTAATTTGTTTGGCAAATCGCACAAATGGTGGGTAAAAGACACCAACAACGAAAGCCACAGCGATAAGAACCGCATTAACACTGAACGAAAATATTGATTATAAATATTTAAAATTAAATAAAATAATTTTGTTAAAATTTTGAGTATTAAAATTCCTCAAAATAATATTTAAAAGTTTAGTTTCTATAATTAAAAGTTAAATAACAAAACAAAAAGTCCTTAGAGCAGTTATTGTTTCTTTGCTTGTACATTGCTGGCAAGGTTTAGTAGGAAAAATAAGCCAGAGAAGTGTTTTGAACTTCATTCATTGACTTTTATTGTTCTCAGTGCATCAATACAAGGCCACAAAGCCAAGAGCAGCTAACGGGCATCCTGAATCCCGTGTATCCTGAATCCTTTACCCCCCCACACACACACATACACCCTGTAAATGTGTGTGAGTGTGTGCGTTGTCGCGATGAGAAACGTGCCGATGCATAATCATTGAGGCCATTATCATTTATTTCACTCAAAGGTGTCGTTGCCGCCTACCTCTCTCTCTTTCTCTCTCCCCCCTCGCTCTTCTCACTCTTTCTCTCTACCTGAGAACACCTGGAAAAATCAAAAACACACGCACCAACCGGGGGGAAACAAAGAAAAAGCCAAGCTTAGCTAATGCCAGTGAACCAACCAAGGCCCTAGTCACACGATTTGACGGGAAATGATATTATAAGTTAGGATCCCCAAGAAAAATCGTATAAACCGGAAAGGATTTCATAGAATTTTGTAAAGAAAGTTGACAAATATTATAAGTTAGGATCCCCAAGAAAAATCGTATAAACCGGAAAGGATTTCATAGAATTTTTAAAAGAAAGTTTACAAATCCCTAAGAAATATATAACAAATATTGATGTATAAATTTTAGGTAGATTTTAGATGATTTTTAGCTATTAGAGTTTTATTTTTGTTCCTTTCCTAGAAAAGTTTCCCTGAAATTA
This sequence comes from Drosophila truncata, assembly GCA_008042515.1. Lineage (NCBI taxonomy): Eukaryota > Metazoa > Arthropoda > Insecta > Diptera > Drosophilidae > Drosophila > Drosophila truncata. The sequence continues at coordinate 21,582 of VNJQ01002312.1, forward strand.
ATGTAAACAAGTATTTTATGGGATTTTAAAACCCTAAAAGCTTACTTTTTCTGTATTTTAAAAAAAACTTATCAGCAATAAATACATTTAAAAATATTGCCGAATTTTTAATCATTTTTTATGAGATTTAAGCCCAAATAGAATTTATTTTTCGTTATTTTCTTGTAGAAATAATTGAAAAAAAATCATTGCATACTTTTCAGCTAAGCTGAAAGTTAGAAAGTCCTTTGCCTACTATATTCCTCCTCTAAAATCATCAAGTGCAGAGGGGTCCTCGGGCAAAAACCACCAACGATTAGCAAATAGCCCAACAACAAGGAGCTGCGGTTGGAGCAGCGATTTTACAGCCCGCATCCACAGCAAACAGTGTCGGGAATTTATGAACCCGATTGCCAGGCTAACCCACTCTGCTGCGGCTGCTGCTGCTGCTGCTGCTGTTGCTGCTGTTCGCGATTTTGGCCTATTTGTTTAGGTCAAAACTATAAAAATCCAACAAACTATAGCGTAATGAAATCAAAATAAAGCAAAGACCAACACTTTTCATGCATAAATCAACAGAGAAAACAATGAACCACAAAACGGACTAGACCGGATGCATAAATAATATTTTATGAAGTAGCACATAAAGTTTGGGTTTTTTATTATTAAAAAGTGGCAGGTAAAGGGTTTAGGCTTGGGTTAGATAAATACTACATTTTAGTTAATGGTAGCCCACAATAATAATGAGAGATTTGTAAAAGCAATTATTTGCATTGGGAATATAAGGTTTATAAAGGGTTAAATTGTAGCATGTGAAAGGTTTTATTTATTATATTTAAACTATTAGGCATTTAATTTGTTGTAAAATTAATAACATTTTTGAATTATATTCTTAAAATAATACTTTAAAATATCCAAAAACCGACTTATTTTCTTTAAAATATTAAAAGATTAAATTAAATAAATAAAGAAGTTGAATAAAATAAAAAAATAATCAAAATAATAACAATTATAAATAATAATCATAAGTTTAACAGTATAAAAATATTAAAGATCAATTATAATTACTTAATTACTAAAAAAATCGATTTATTCCTAAATCCTCACAACTAAATAGAGCAGGAAATTTTAAATTATCGATAAATTCTTGCTTAGAAGTCCATAGAAAAAATTAATACTTTAACTTTTCATTAATCAAACTAATATAATCGATAAGAAACTAATTTATAAACATTTTCTGTTACTTTTCGATAATTTCGATTATTTTAAGTTATAACGATATTTTAATTACTTTAAAAATCGATATACCAAAGCTTATGATATTTTCGATAGCGATATTTTTGTCAATATATTATATTAGACTTCTTCCCCCGATATACCCAACCTAAACCATGTCCTGCGCCTTTGCATTTTAAATGTATTAAGAATGGGGTTGGGACATCTGGCCGGGGCTCAAATCGCTAAAGGCCAACCCCGCCACACAAATGACACAACAAAAAAAAAGCAACAACAAGAACAAATTAAATTCCAACATTAAAATAAGTTTTTAAAACTAAGCGAAGCGCGAGCGGCTTATGTCACACACGTTAACAAAGCGAAGCGGGGAAAAAGGCCCAGAGAACCGCAGGAGCAGGACAGGCGGCATTTGGAATATAAATTTAGTTAAACAAATCTCGGACGAGGCGTCCCCAAAGGTACGAAATGCAGCCAGAAGGCTGCCAGAGTTGCCACCATCATGTCTGGGAGTGGCAGAGGAAATGCAAAATTGTTAAATGCACTGTAATTATATTTTTGATAGTTATTTTCAAATTTATTATAGTTTTAATATTTATTTTATATTAAAAATACATTTTTAATATTTATTAATATTTTTATTGGTTTAGTGATCGATAATACTTTAGTACAATTTTATTGCAATTTTTTTGGTAATCGATAATAATTTTCAATGATTTTTGTCAATATTTTTATGAATATTTGTAATACATCAAGTTTAAGAAATCATCAAATATTATTTATAGGTTTATGATCGATTTGATTATATCTATATCTCCTGTAAAAATAGTTATCGATAATATTTTTCATTTCTTTTTCAAATTACTTTTACTTTTCGATTATTTTTCGATTATATTATGTCTACAAATCCGTTATTTTTATTTAAATAAAATTTTAGATATTAGAATATTATTTATAATTATGTTATCGATTTACCCTCTGTAAAAATAGTTATCAATTATTATTTTCTAGCAATAACTTTCCTATTATTTATTTATTATATTTTTTATTAATTGTAATAACAATCGCAACCCCTTAAAATTCGACTGTAGAGCATACGCGACCCCAAACCCCCAAAGTGCATTTCGTTCGCATTTTTGGGGGTTAGGGTTACGTGTAGGTTAACCCCACACTCGCTCCACTACTCTTCCTCCTCTTCCCTGCACTTTCTTGTGCCCTCCGTTCTTTATCTTTTTGCCATGTAGGCTTCTTCGCTGGCCCCAGCCTTTAATCCTCCGCCTCAGCCGCTGACAAACGTCAAAATATAATTTTTGCGTGGATTTGCCTTTCCCCCCCTACCAACAACAACAAAAACAACAACAACAACAGCAAGAAAGAGTAATAAATGTCAAGGGGGGTGCCAGAGCCTCCTTTTCCCCCAAAAAAAAATAGAAGTGAAATAATTTTTGCAACTGCTGCCTGCTTCTTATCTCGGGCACGTTAATGTGGCCTATGTGGCTCACGAAAAAATACAAAAAAAAAAAAAAGAAAACAGAAAATGTGGAAGGAAGGGTTGCCGGCATTGCATGTCCTACTGTGAGACATAATTTTTAATAATCTACAACACAGCCCCGGCCTCAGAGGGGGTGTGTGTATGGTGTGTGTAGTGTGTGTGTTGAGGGGGTTCCCGAAAATACGCGCATGCAAATGGCTTAATTTAATATATAATTATACCCTGACAGCGCAGCCAGGCTGCTACCCATTGGCTGAGTGCCTCAAAATGACTTAATTTTTATCTCAAGTCTTAGATTTAAATATTATTTTTTAGAAATACTAAATAGATTATTATTTTTATATTATATGAGATCTTTAGGTAAGGAAAAATAAGTTGGTAGCAAAAGTTTTCAAACTGTAAACAGGTTTTGCTGTTAGTTTTGAGTTTTAATTCTTAAAAAAATATTTAAATAAATTTTATTAAGGCCTAGGAAATACAATGATTTTTCTAATCAAATAGACTTAAAAATCCTCTTAATAAAAAGTCAATACACTCACAGATTTTCTAGATAAAACTAGGGATAAAACTGCTGTCCATAAATTCATTTAAAATTTAAATAAAAATAAAAAGTACTCTGTGATCTTTAAAAAATACTTTAAGCTTTGTATATAAAGCCATGATTATATATATAAACATAATATATAGAAAATAATGAACAATTTTAGATATAGAAATTTTAAATATAAAAAAAAATGTGCTAAGCTATCTTTTAAATCCTAAAAATATCCTAAAATGTAAATATATTTGTTTGTCTCTTTTTCCTATTCTTCAAATCATATTTAAGGCTTGAGGATATTTTTTTAACATAAAACAGCTTTAAGATTAAATTTGTATAACAAATTTCATAGAAAACAAAAAATACTCTTTTTTTATCTTATCGATAAAAAATCGATAAACTCAAACATTAATAATATAAGCAAGACAGAGCATTCTGCACTTCGATCAACTTTGCAATCCCAAGACGCTTACATCAGGAGTGATTTTCATGATTTTGGTGGCACAGCTACCAACTTCGAAGGCTGTTTTGGCCAAAAAGGTGTTAAGACGAAGATGCCATATAGCCGTGTGGAAGATTGCGGAGTCCTAAGCTTCAGATTGATGCCGCCTTTGGCCGCAGAACCCAATCCCAGGGCTGTAATTAAATTATCATGCCAACGGCATTGCGGCCCCCTTTACCATGTGTGTGGTGGGTGTTGTAATTCAAGCAGGGCAGCGGTGCCCCCTACCCACGCAACGGGTTAACATTAGCGCACTTTTATGGCCTTTGCAGGATAAGTATCCCCCCCTTTCTCACCGTGTGTGTCTCCTTTTCTATGATTAGCTGGCAGATTTATGCCAGCCGCAGAGGCATTTCGTGGCCAAGTAGAAAAACAGCGACAACTTTACATGCAGCAGTAATTTTATTTAGTTTATTTTAGGTTTTTTTATGGTATGATATATAGGAAATATTAAGATAATATAAGATAATAATAAAATAAGGTAGGTCTTTCTTATAACATATTTATTACCAATAAATTCGGAATAAATATCTATGCTATTTATATTTTCCTCTCTGGAATTAGGAGCGCCAGAATCCGATAAGGATATTAAATAATAAGCAAATTTATCGATTATCCCCTAGGATCTCTTAGTATATCGAGTTTCCTATTTACAGATTTATTTATTTGTATTTTTATAAATTAATAGCAAAGAAACTTTATATAACTTCTTACCTTTAAGCCTTTTGAAGCTTTCTTTCTTGTGCCACGTAGGGCGCCACTTTCTGATCTGATCCTAGTAACTATCAAGAAATTGATAACTGAATCGATAACTAAACCGATAAATTACACCCTATTCCTCTTTAAAAAGTATTTAAATTGTTGAAAACTAGAATTTTCATATATATTCAATGGCAAACCAAGAGAAAAGGCTTTTGAGCTCTCCATCTCCATCTTCTTGAAGCAGCATCTGTTGACCAAATGTGGACTTAGGACGTGCTTTTAATTTTTAAAAACTGCTCTTAAAACGCGATAAAACACGTTGAAATGGCAAATAGCAGTTTGAGGGAAACCCGAGTAGGGCTAAAAATAAAGTAGAATCCGTAGAAGAGGCCAAGTTACATATGTACTCAGTCAGTCATACATATAGATAGATATTTTATTCATATGGACACTCAACCCACCAGCCAACAAATCCCAAGTTGCCAGATAAAAAAAATCTTATTACAAAAAAATGGCTAAAAAGTGGACGAAAGTGGACGACGACGACGACGGTGCATCTGGTAAAAAATGTGTAAAGCGTGCATTTACATAATGAAAGATGTAGCCATGTGTGTGTGTGTGTGTGAGGCAAAGGGATTAGCGCTGGTCGTCATGTGCGTGGGCACCAGAAAAAAAATAATATATATATATATAAAGAAAATAAGGCAAAGAAAAAAAGAGGGGTAGGCAAAAAAAAAATTAAATTATAAAATATTGAAGTAAGAAAAAAAGACGAAAAGATGGCAAGCAGTTCAAGCCCGGGGTACTGCTTGCTAAGAGACACGGCAGAAAATAATCATAAGCTTCAGCAAATCTTTTTGTATCTTGTTTTTATCAGGTTTACTTAAAAACTCTAAAAAGAAATTAAATATATATATTTTTTTTATTGCTATCTCGTTTTCTCTCTCTTGCTTAAGCTTTGCCTGCAATGTACAATGTATTTTCCTTTCATTTGCCTGCAATGCACAAGCAAAGCAGAAGCACTGCTCCTTTAAGTAGCTTTCCCTTTTGTTTTTTCAAAGAGGAATCAAAAATATATATAACTCGAATAAAAACAAAATAAATAAATACAATTTTTATAATTTATAAATCAAAAGATAATTTTTTATTTCCATGTATATAATTATACATATTTTTTCTCAAAGTGCGCCCAAAATGAATGTCCTTTTAGATACAAATGCAATTTATAAGCACAGAGCTAGCAAGTGTAAGGGTGTGCGTGGGGCTCCCAAAAAATGCTCTCACATGGCTTCCACTCAAACCTTACACCCATTACACACTCACACCCACCCAGAATTCACATTTTTTTTCGCAACATAATTTTGAATAGCATTAAAATTATTAGCTACAAATGAATGAAACAAAAAATACAAAAATAGAAAATGGAAATGGAAATGGATATGGGTAAAGGCTAGGAAAAAAAACGCTAGAAGGACAGAAAGTAAAAGAAATGGGCTTAGCAGCCTTAGGACCTCCTCTTTCCCCCCAAACAAAACCCCAGAAACAAATGCGCATAATGAGCTCTGGTCAGCCAGCCTAGACGAAGGAGGAGGTTGCCATCGCAGAGATTTACGCGCGACAAGTTTTTGTTTGCCCTATTCTCCACACAGCGTGATTCCTTTTCCATGTCCTATCTCCTGTGTATCCTTTGGGTGATATTTTAAGAAATTCAAGAACTTTGGTCACACTAAAACATTTGAAATGATTTTTTCAAAGGTTTGCAGTATATTTTGTGTTTTTTAAGTTCTAAAATAATTATTTAGATGAATATTGAGTTGAATATTACGATGATAAAGTTATTTTCTAAGATTTAAAACTGTTTTTGGAATTTCAAAAATAGATTCCAGTATTTTACAGGAAGGTTTTTTCCAGAAAATGTCTACAGTATATTTTGTGTTTTTTTAGATCGTTAAAATAATTATTTGGATGAATAATAAGTTATATATTGCGATGATAAAGATATTTTCTTAGATTTAAAATTATTTTTGAAATTGCAAAAATGTATTATAATATTTTACAGTAAGGATATTCCAGAAAACCATATAAATTACAAATTTGTAAATTTTGAGATTTTTAGATCGTTAAAATAATTAATTGGATGAGAAATAAGTTAAATATTACGATGATAAAGATGTTTTTTAAGATTTAAGACTTTTTTTTTAAATTGTAAAAATGTATTATAATATTTTACAGTAAGGGTATTCCAGAAAACCATATAAAGCTCTTTTAAATCAAGCTTCTGGATCAAATTATTGTTTATTTCTACGAATTTCCCCTTAAATTACCTCCCTGATCCATTAAACCTTAAAAAAAACACCCTCAGTTTTTATTGTTATATCATGCTTGCTGTTTATTGGTTGTATAATAATATTTCAGTTAAACATAACTCCTAACTAGGCGACACAAAAAAAAAAGTGTAATAGTTTATAATAGTATATAGTTTTTAGCTTTTGGGGGACGACACATATAAGTGTTACGTAGTTTACAGCTGCAGCTGCTTGGACCTACGCTTACGTCGCTTACGCGCCTTACGTCGCAGTCGATCGAACTTCCTGATCCTTTCGCATATAAAGTGCTTGAAATCATCGCCCTGCCGACTGCACGACATGGTGAATAGTATTAGCGAATTAAGATAGAAAAAGAATCTTATATCGTAGTCATCCATGGATGCATTGTTAGTCTTGCCGCGATTCCTTTCACGTTCCTCCTGTCTCTCCCGCTCCCTCTCCCAGCGATAGTTGCTGTAATTATGCTTTCTCAACTTGGCCGCTGGCAAAGGATAAGAATAAGGGTCTTGAGTTGAACGCTGACGTTTGGCAGAACTTAAATGTTGCCGTAAATAATCGTAAATGCTCATGTTCCTGGTAACGATCGTGCTGGTGGTGATGATGTTGCTGTTTTGGGTGGTGCTGTTGTGGGAGCTCATTAATCCCGTTTTATGCGGCGCCACATGCTGTAGATTGGGCCAACTGCCGCATGCCGTCTGCACGCGTTTTGGCAACGAGTTGCCTTTTGGCCATTGCCTCGTTGTCGTTTTCAGTGTATTTAGCATTGGCTCATTATTGATGTTATGTTCTTCTTTGCATCCTTCTCTTTGATTTTCTTCTTCGTTTCTGTCTTCTTTCAAATTGAATTGTGATGTAGATAGTGATGATTGTGATGATGATATAAATGATGTTGGTTTTTGTTTTTGATGATGATCTACAGCAGTGACTGCAACACGTCAATGATCGGCCACCAGCGGTCCCCAGAACATCTTAGATATCTTTGTGTCGTCCTCGGTAAGGAAGAATTGACGGCCCAAATGTACAAACTCCTTGAGCGACAATTGTCCGTCGCCGTTCTTATCTATCACAGCGAATGAAACGGCAGCATCATCTTCGGTCAGTCCCAGACAGCGGAAGAAGAGCTTGTATTGTTCGAGATCCAAATGGCCAGTGTGATCAAAGTCCACAGCCTGTATAAATAATTATTTATATTATAAAAAATATAGAAAAATATATAACGTTTATAGCCTCTAACCTTAAACAAATAGGGCAAAAAGCGACCAATGCGCTTGGCCATCTTCTTGTCATTGAGACGATGATGCAAATCGGTGAGAAACTGCTCAGCAGTCACCAGATTGTATGGGGTTATCTCCCCAAACTGCTCCTCCCACGTATGCTTAATCACATCGTTAAACTCGGCCGCCACCTCCGGGGTTAGGTGGCCCAAATCGTTAAAGCGTTTGGCTAGCAAACTGAAATCATCGAAAGACACAACGCCATCGTGATTCACATCTAGGATGCGGTGCAGGGTGCGCATTTTGCGACGCCAGAAGGCTGAGTCGCCCTAAAAAGATAAGAGAAATATAATATATTAATACAAAATTGTTAATATGTTAAATTTTTAAAAATCTTTTTGCTAGTTGAAAGCTTTTTAACCCAAAAGACTTGAGAGTGATTTTAAAAAGCGTTTTTTAAACTGCTTGCAAGCTTTGGCTGCTTTGGCTGCTTTTTAATATTACTTTTCAGAGGGTTCCTGTCCTGTACTACTTGTAAAAGCGAAATCCATGTCTTCACACATTTATTTTTTTTTCAAAAACTGCTTCAAAAAACTTTTGAATGTCCTGTATTTATGCACTGCTTAAAAAGCTGTTTTGTTAATTATTTTCCTTCTTATACACTGCTTACAAAAGCTGCTAACATGTCCTGCAACTTGCAAGCTTTCAAAAAACTGTGGAATGTCCTGTTTTTTCTCTGCTTTCTTTATGCACTGCTTCAAAAAGCTGTACAAATGCCCTGTTAATTATTTGCCTTCTCTATACACTGCTTACAAAAGCTCCTCACATATCCTGCAACTGGTGAGCTTTCAAAAACCTGTTGAATGTCCTGTTTTTGTCTGCTTTCCATATGCACTGCTTACAAAAGCTGTACAAAAGTCATTTTATTTATTTGCTTTCTCTATGCACTGCTTATAAAAGCTGTCATTATGTCCTGCTAGTTGTATCCTTTCTAAACACTGCTTTAAAAAGCTGAAAACGTCCTGTTATTATTATGCGTTCTCTGTAAACTGATTGCCAAAAAGGTCCTTGATTTTTGCTTTCTAAAACTGTGAACTGCTTAAGCTTAACTATAATTTTTTAAACCTTTTTTCAGCATTTTATGCTACTTGTTACTTGGGATTTAGTCTGAAACTAAGTTATTGCAAAATTTAATACTTTTTTAGGAAATTTCCTTTAAAAATTAGCAGAAAAAGCTCTCAACAAATATTTCCACCAACTTTAAACCAAGTAAAACTTTGATTTTAAACAAAATCAAACCTGTTACACTGTTAACTGATCACTGTTAACCAGGTTACCATGTTAGCAAAAAGCAGGTTCAAAAAACAAGACAATGAGACAACGAAAAACAAAAAGATTTCGAAACACGTTTCGTTTCTTTGAAATTAAATTTTTGTTTTTGTTTTTCTGAGACACGTGGAGGATTTTTTATGGTCAATATATATATTCAATATATATATTTATGGCAGGGGGTTTGGTTTGGTTTGGTTTGGTTGGGGCAGTTCACTCACCCGTTCACTGCGCTTGGAATCCATCTTCTGGCGACGACGTTCGAACTCATCATCCGAATCAGAATCGCTATCACTCTCCACCTCCCGACGCAACTTGGCCGCTCCGGCGGATTTCTTGGAATATTGACGGACGGCCTGGACCACCGCGGTGGGCATTTGATGCCACAGCAGTGAGTGGATGTTGTGTGCTCCATTTCCGCATATGTAACCACCAGTGGCCAAGAAAAGGCGCTGAAATAATCAAGGAAAATAAAGGGGAAATTAAAATTTTACATTAAAATTAGGGAAATATTTTAGAAAGATTTATAATTCTATTATACATTTTATATTTTATGTATATTTGTATATTTTATGTATATTTCTGTATTTTATGAATTATATTAATTCTTATGAAACATTTTAATGTTTAATTATAACAAAATAGCTTTAAAAGTTATAAAAACAAATATATTTAGGTTTAGGCTTTATTTAATATTTTTAAAAAATATTTATTGCAGTTTTTGTAATTGTTTTATTAGTTTCTCCTAATATTTACTCTTATTTTAGTAACATTTGAGTGTTCCTCAATTTATTTTAGTTTGTTTTTGCTGCGGTTGCCATGCCCTTCGACTTGTAAACAATCATTATGTTTTTAATTACAACTGTTGTTGTGTGCTCTTGTTTCTGTTTTTGTTTTTCCCGTCATTGTACTTGTTTTTGTTTTTGTTTTTTTGGCTATTGTTAAGGTCAGTTTTGTTTACTAGCAAATAACAATTTTAAGCTCTCCCGCAGCTATGGTTTTCATTTTATTTACAAGTCATGTTTGAGAGGCAGAGAGAGATCCATGGTTCTCTTCAAGCAAACACGTGGCAAGGCAAAGAAATCTTTAACAAAATGTAAACCTGTTTTTATATACCTTTTTTTTATTTATTTAAACATTAAAACACTACAAAATATAATAATTTTTGTTAAGAACTTTCAGGAAATATCATTAAAATGCTTTAAATTATTTTAATTTTATTATAAATAAAGCAAATATTGTTTTTAAAGTAAATATAATAATTTTCATCTGGTTTCTGGTTTTATTTTCTTTAAAAAATTATTTTCTAACACAAAATCTTGAGATAGACAAATATATTATATATTTTGAAAGTATTTTCTATAATTTTTAAGCATTTAAAAAGTATTTTCTTAACCAAAATATATATTTAAATTTATTACAAATATATCAACATCTTCTTTAGTTCTGAAACTGTTTTCTATACATTTTAAGCATTTTTAAAGTTGTTTCCTAACCAAAACAACATCTTCTTTAGTTCTGAAACTTTTTTCTATACATTTTAAGCATTTTTAAAGTTGTTTCCCAACCAAAAATGTAACCCAATCTTTGTGTAAAACTGAATATTTAAATTTTTTCAACATCTTGCCACATTTTAAGCTTAGTAAACTCGAGATAATTATAAATACCAAAGGTGGTGTCTCTTGTTTTTTTCCCCATCATCTGTTGACAGCTTCTGGCATTGCCATTAGGCAAAGATAAGAGTCGAGAGTCGAACTCATTTTAATTACAAGGAACCAACCAGCCTCTGGCAAGTTCTTGTAAAAAAACAAAAATGCTTCCAAAATTCAATGAGCTCGATAAAGAAGGGAACCCGAAAACGAATCCAACGAAATACAGATGTTGGCAGACGACGATGATATCATATATACTATGCCTGGTGGCCCATTATCATATGGGATGGTTGGTATTTTGTTGGAACCTCTTTTTTGGGGTTTGTTTCGTGTGTTGGTTAAACGAACTTTGGATTGTTATTTTGTTTTCGTAAACAAGTTTCTCCAAAGCCGAAGCCACGTTTCAATTAATGAATGCAAAAAAACAGGCCTCCCTTCTTTTGGCTTTAAAAATGTCTGTCTGCCGACGAAATACAATAGAAAAACACGTTTTTCGTATTAAAAAATACAGAAAAAAATAGAGAATGATTTATGCTTGAAGCAGAAAAGTGGATAAGCGGCAAAATACGAATTCAAAGTCGAGCAACAGGTCAATGTTAAAAGAAAAATCGCGAATGAGTGGAATTCTTTGCTAAAAATCATTTCCTGGCTATCAGCTGTTAATAAATATATAAAATATATATATTTCAGAGGTAGAAAAAGGGAGAAAAAGAGGGTAGAAACTCCCCTGAGTTGCTGTTGTTGTCTTTATGCTTTTGCGCAAGATTTTCCTGCCACAGAATTTGCGCAGTTTCTCCAAAAAAATGGGGGGTTGCTTGGAAAACTACGTAGCTTTCACCTGAACACACACAAAGAGAAATATGTACAAAGTTGGCAAAGCTGGTTACATAAATTAACATAAACAACATGCTTTTGAAATTTAAATAATTAAGCAAATATTATTTAAACAACAACAACAAAAGCTTCTTAAAAACAAAGTTTCAGATGGTTCGTTCGAGAGTTAACAAGTAAGAAAGCTACAGAAAGCTGGTTTTTTAGTTTTTTTTATTTTATTTATCAAATTAAATTAAATATTTAAATCAATTTATTTTTCTCATGTTTTTTAAATTGTTTTCTTTGGTTTTATGGTTGCTGTTTAAAGAAAGCGTGGGGTTTTCGGTTTCTTTTTATTTTGTTTATCAAATTTTATTAAAAATTTGAAAAAATTTATTTTTCTTATGTTTTTTAAATTGTTTTCTTTGGTTTTTTGGGTTTCCGTTTATAAAATTTTATTAATAAATTAAATAATTTTATTTTTTCTTATTTTCCCCTAATTTTTCTTATTTTTCTCTGTGTTTATTTCTTTTATTTACATTTTCTGTTTATGTTTCATGGGCTTTTCATTCAGGAAATTGCGTATTTCAGCGCCTCTTATTTCATATAATTATTGATTGATGGAAATAATGATTGGCAAATAATTGATTGATATTTAAGACATTTTCTTTTATTATAAACAAATATTTTGGGATTAAATAATATTTATAAAAACATATTTATGGATTAAATAATACTTCTAGAAATATTTAAGGATTAAAAAAACCCTTAGAAAAATATTTATGAATTTAATAATACTTGTAAAAAAATGGCATATTTTTTAAAGATTTTGCAAAGCATTTAAAGGCTTAAAAAGTATTTCTTTGGTTTTCTTTTTCCCTAATTTTTATTCAAGACATTGCCACAGTTTGGATACAACTGTGTTACAGTTTGCAAAGAACTGGCCTCAATACACCAACTCACACTCCTTTGTTCCTTCTCCATTCTTTTCCTCTCTTTCCCCCCTCTCTCTCTCTCTCTCCCATTTGGGCGGTTTGTTTTACCACTCCTTCTCTCTGTTTTGGCCTGTTACTTCCTCTCATCTTGTATTTACAAAGGTGTGAGTGATTATTTCTCTCTGTTTTGTGTTATTTCTTCATACAGATTTATTCTTTTTTGATCTTCGCTATCTTTAAGTGATCCACGCTTTTTGGCAACCGCTCTCAAACTGTAGAAACTGTTCTTGTAATTAAATTAATGTCACTTTAAATCCCACACAAACACACACACACACACACTTACTTGGCAATCGCTGTGGCTGATGGACATGTGGGCTGAAGCAGGGGGCGGGGAGGCGGCGGTCTGCTGAAGTGCGCCGACAGTTGCGGCCATGTTGCGTTCCAGGATTTCCCTCGAAGTGCGCAAAATACCGCGGCTAACAATGGAAAAAGCCATGGCTATATGGTTTATCCTTGATTCTTCTGCTTTACTTCCAAACTCCTGGCGATTTTTGCCTTCTTTTTATTGCTTTGCCTCGGTCTTCTTGTGCTCTGCTCTTTTTCTTTTACAGTTTGAGCTGCTCTCAAGAAAATGTGCAACGTTGCTTTGCTCTGTTTGTTGTTGTTGTTGTTGTTGTTTTGGTCGTTTGTTTTTGTTGTGTTTTATGTGTGGCTACTTTTGTTGTTTTAGTTGCAGCGCGCATTTAATAACCGGTTTTTTTTTGCCGAAGATGCACCAAAACCAAATCAAAAAAAAAGAGTTGCTTTTCTTTTGTTATTTTGCACTGTTACTTCTTTCTCAGTTTCTCTTTCGAATGTTTTTTTCGGATTGTTGGATATTTTTTGATTTTGTGAACACAACCGTTCGCTTCAGCGTTCGAATTCGTTTTGAAGCCATTCGCCGCTCTGCGCAAAGAAGTTGACGATGAAGCTGGCAGCGACGCCTGTAACGGCAGAACCGTTTTGACTATGTGTGTGTGTGTGTTTGTGTGCGTGCGAGGGAGAGGCCAACATAAAAGGGGGTGCAGGGGGCAACAGCTGCTGCTTCGAATTGTTGCCAGAAGCAGACAATGGGCCAGACGACCATGGCGGCCAAATAAATAGAAACAAGCCAGAGGAGAAAGTAAAACAAAATAAAAAGAAAATATTTTATTTTGTTGCATAGTTTTTGGGGACTGCAAAAAGAAAGTGTTGCTGGTTTCCTTTTAAAATTGTCATTATATTAAAGAGTCCTAATATTTTGTTCAGAAGTGTTTGTAAAGACACTTATATGTACATATAGGTACACAGGCCAGAACACACACAGACACACACACACAAGTGCACCAAATAAGCCGGTTGAAGAAAAAAAGAAGAGCAAGAAGTAGAAGAAGAGGAGTAGGCAAAGGCAAAGCAAAACAAACAAGACACGTCCAGTGGCTGTAAAACCTCGCTTAAATTAAATGCCAAAAAAGAAAAGAAAATGCATTATGTAAACACACACACACACGACGTACTAAAATTTCCCATTGATAATGTAAACGAAAGAAGCCACAACAGAAAAAAAAATTGAAAAACAAAATATCATAAAAAATGCGTATTTAGGTCGCTGCGTGTGACAAACTGTCGTTCCAATACAATATGCCCGCAATCACCCTTCGCCCCCTTCACAGATACACACACACACACACACATATACACATACTTACTGGAACCGTGAGCGAGTTTTGGGTTTCTGTTTTTCAGTTTCTGTTCTACTTCATTGCCTCATTCCAACACACACACACAGTCAGAATTTTAGAATTACTTAATATTTTGTATAAAATTATTTTTTCAATTAATTTGTATGATTTTAAGATCATTTTAAGAAGCAATTAAATCCTTTAGTATTATTTTATTATTTATTAATAATTTTAGGCAGCATTTTCCAAATATTTTCTACTTTTGCTTCTATTTTTGCTTCCCACACTGTTTATGCACACACTTTACAGCGGTGTAAGTGTGGGTCCAACGGTTGTATAATCGACTTGATCAAATAGAGCGCCAGTGTGGACTTGGACCCAAAAAAATATATACACACACACACACGCATTTGAATTATCAAAAAAAAAGCCGAAGCAATGGAAAAATAATGAGAAAGAGAGGGATTTTAATTAATCTAAGCGATAACCTGTGGAAATTAGAGGGAATTATCTAGATCTCGAACAAATCTCATTAATTTGATCCGCTTTGCTGGCTAAGAAGATCAATGAAATGCTGAAAACCACTGGAAGGCTCCATAGCAGCAGTTTGACAGTCACTGGGCCGCAAGCCAAGAAATGTTGCATTTTTTGTTAAGAAGAAAAAGAAGGAGGGGAAACTTAGAAAACCCCCCCAGCTGCGCAGCAGGCATAGGCGCCGAAGTCGACGTCGACGTCGGGTGCACTGCACTCTGCGGAGGCAAAAACTTTGGCTCGAACATGTGTTTGTGTGAATGCGAGTCGCCGGGAAGTTTCCAAACAAAGTTTATGCGCAGCTGAAATCAGGATAACTTTACCAGAGTCTGTAATTAATATTTATTTTGTTCAAAATTTAAGTAATGAAATTTTTGTTATTAAGAAAATGAAAAGAATCTGAAAAAGTTATTTAATTTAAGGATACTTTTAAGTTTAAGCACTATTTTCTTAATATTAATTTACGAAATTCGCTTTATCTTGATTTTGAGCTGCGCATAAACGTCTTTTGTATCTGGGGTGGACGTGTGCGAGAACAACCGGTGCATCGGCTGACTGCCATATCGTCACGTAACGCCAGGTCCAGGGACAACAAAAACAACAACACAACTGCAAACATATGACCACCAAAACGGGGTCTCTCGTTCGAATGCAAGTGTGTGCAGTTTAGCATGTGCTCGCTACAAATACATAAATTAAATATACAATAAAAGAATAAACAACAATGAGACAGAGGTAATAATTGAAGCCACACGACATTCATATACACAAACGCCCACACCCACGAATACCAAATGAACGTCAGATCTCTGAACTCAAAAAGTTTCAATTGCCAAAAAAATAAAAAATTTAATTGAAATGCGTAATAAGTCAGGGGGCGCGCGCCAATAAAAAAGGTGTAATAAAAATACAGTGAAAATTCGATTAAAACAATTCAAGAATATTATTTATAAACGATTTTCCACTCGTTCGTCTTAGCCACTGCCTACTGTACTGTAATTGTAAGTCCGCTTTATAGTTTTGCTTCTGTTTTTCGGTTCTTCTTTGGGCGTGTGCCGGCATCTAATCGGCATGTTTACACACACACACACACGTGTATGTGGGAAGGGAGACTACTACATTCTCAAAAAGGGAAGCCTTGTCTTGCTGATCCGCTGATTTTTTTTTTTGAGCTCTGCTTTTGCGTTTTCATTTTAAATTTCGGCGCTCTTTTCGTCGCACTTTTCAAGGTCCCCCGCCTCGCGCGACTCCATAGTTTTTTGCTTCTTCTTTTTTTTCTGTTTTTGTTCTGTTTTAATGCCATTTCAGATTTCCGCAACGCCATTTAAATTGATGTGCGTTGGTCTGTGTGCTTTTGTTATTGTTTTTGTCGTGGTTTCTCTTCTTCCTTTTAGCTTTTTGGCGTACGTGTTGCGCCCCAACGCCGGCTCAGAAAAAAAATAGCCGAGCGAAAAGAACAGCAACATGTCGAGGTCGTTGCCAGTTCGCATGCTGGCTTAACCCTTTAGTTGTGCTGAATTTTATGTCCTTGCTGGGTTTAATTTTTAATTTTTGGAAACAAAAGTTACCAAAAATTTAACAATTTAATAAAATAATTTATAAAAACAATATAAATATTTGAACAATTTTTATTAAAGTCACAAGTGACCATTAATGGGTTAACAGTTAGAGTGCAACGCAACCAAAGAAGAAGAAGATGAAGAAGGAAAGGAAGAAATAGCAACAGAGGCAGCATGCGCCGGCATTTGTTGTTGTTGTTGTTTTTACCGTTTACCCTTTTGCTAGTTTTGTTTTTGCTATTCTCCGTATGCGGATTTTGGCACGTCGTCACACCGGCGACTGAGGCAGCGACGCCGGCAGCAGTGTCGTGCTGGGTTTCCTCTTCTTCTTCTTGCTTCGCCCCACTCTTTCACTCTTTACATAAAATGACAACAAATTTAATTGCGTCGTGCATCTGTGTGTGGGTTTGCATGTGTGCGTGTGTGTGTTTGTGAGTTTTCCAGTTGCCTGCACCAAAGCAAAACAACAAAAACAACGTAAAACGGAGAACGGCTACGTGCCACTTGCAACGCATCCTTTTTCTGTTATGTTGGGGTAGGTTTTTTTTCCAATTTGCATTTTAAGGGCGCAATTCCAGAAGGATCTCGGAATATTTCTTTTTTTTGTGTGTAATAAATTAAATTACAGCTTGACGGTCGCCTTATCAGCGACCTGCTTATAATGGCCTGATAAAACCCTCAAAAAAATAAAGGGGGGAAAATAAAAAAACAACACATGACTTTTCTGACCATCGAGGGTTACAAAACCCGAAAAAAAAATCTACAGATAAAAGCCCGCCCCAAACTTTATTGTAAAGATTAAGGTCTGAAAGTAAATACGAAATGAAAATAAGAAACTCAAACAAATAAACACAGATTTGGAAATTTGGTAAATGAACAAGAGTGAAAGAGAGAGAGAGAGAGATAACTGCTTGGGTGAGCCGCAGTTTGAGAGTGACTTAGCATAACAGGCGACCACAGTTTGAGAGTAACTGAGCATAACAGGCGGTCACAGTTTGAAAAGAACTGCATCTTAGAGTCTTTAAGATTTTAAATACTTAAAAATGTTTTTATTACATTTATAACTAAGAAACAAAAAAATTAAAAGTTTGTTAATATTTTCTGATAATAAATCAATGCTTTAAATTGAAGCAGCCGAAAGATTTATGCCGCTGGGTCTCTGGGTTAATGATAAATTATTTTAATTAATCTTTTATTTATGGCCAATAAACACACATTTTTGGAGCTTAGGGCTTGTGCAATTGACCTTCGACAACAACAAAAAAAAAAACATTCTTCTGAAAAAGGGAAAGAAAAACGGAAAACAACAACACGTTGCCCCAACAACAAAACAAAAACATGTGAAAAATCTAAACAAACACTAAAAAAGCATGTGAGTCTTCAGTTTTTTTCTTGTAATCCACACCGGCACTATACATACATACATATAGATGTACATATGTTTGTTTATAACCCTGATGTCGTGGGATTGAAAGCTTCTCAAGTGCCAAGTGGAGATCCACAACACTTAGAAAAAGCTGAATAATATTTTAAATATTTATACAAAAAAATATTTTAAAAATCTTTTTATATTATCCTATTTTTTTAAGATTTTATTGTTTAATTATTTAATATATATTATGTTATAATATAATATAATATAATATAATAGCTATAATAGCTTTAATATCTAAAATGGCTAAAATGGCTAAAATAGCTATAATAGCTATAATATGCAGCTTATGCTGGTGCATTGCAGGCAAAGCATGAAAAGAAAATGTAAACGATGCAGCAAATAAACGTTATAATGTAATTTAAATTAATTTATTGCATCCTTGTATTATTAGTATTATTGTTTTTAAGTATAAAGTTTTTTTAAGTGTATAAAGTTTTTTTTTAAGTGTTTAAAATTTAAATACATTTTTTTGACAGTGCTTTTTGTTCCAACAACTCCTCATTCAGCATAATTAAAAATTGCTTTTTGGGTTGCTTGCCGAAAACTATTTTTAGCTGGCAAATACTATTTTTTTTCTTGGCTTTATCTGGCTCCCAAGAAGAAGAGGAAGGAAAAGAATAAGGGTCCGACGTTGCCGGCGGCACGTTAACAAAAATGACTTTAGCGTAAACAAAATTGTAAAAGCAAAAAAAAAATGGAGTAAACAACAACAAGCCATCAAAATCAACAAAACTTATCAGAAAACTTAACACAAATTATAAATATTGATTAATGACTGCGGTTGGGGGTATCAGGAAAAGGGGGGGTAATTGTGATATGGATTTTTGTTTAAACTTTTGTAAAAGGCTTATGTAATTGCATAGAAAGAGGTTAGTTTGTATTGGTTTTTGAAAAATGGCGCCCACTTGTAATGTTAGGCAACGATATGAAGTATCGATAAATGATGACATACAGTTTGATTTAAATCAATTTTAATTAAATTTGTTTTAGCACAAATGCAGTAAAGTGTTTTTTCTTGCAGTAAAGCGTTCTTTTCTGCAGCCTGAAAAAGGCTTTTTTTTATCTTTATTTCATAGAAATAAATGTGCTATAAAGGGACGGAAAATTAACCATCATAAACGATCGTGGCTCCCATACACTGAAACATACCAACTTTTATACAGTATTTATACGCATTAGTATTTTATACAAAGTTTCCAGTATTTTATGCTATCGTTTTCGCCATCATCACCCGCAGACACACTGAAATATACCAACTTATCTACAGTATTTTTACCCATTAGTATTTTATTACAAATTTCCAGTATTTTAGGCTATCGTTATCGCCATCACCACCCGCGTTTGTTTACCACACACGTGTTGTGCGTTTTCAGATTTTATTTTTGTTGTTTATTTTTTGCATTTAACTTGAAATCAAAAGAATGGACAGTGACGGCGATGATTACGAGCTGACCGGCTCCGAGCAGGAATACGATGAAGAGGAGCGAGAGATCCTAGAGGATTTGCGAAAGCAAAGAAAAAACCGGCAAGAGCAGGATCCCCGCCAGGAGGTGCTGGCTTTCAGTGACGACGACGATGAGGAGGAGGATGTGGCGGCACTGATGCGCGACAGCGACATCGAGGGCGCGGAGGACGATGATGGGGATCTGCCGAATACCATGGATTGGGGCAGCAAGCGCAGCACTTACTACAATACGGATTTTGTGGACCAAGACTACAGCAGCTACAATGCCCAGGAGGAGGAGCAGGCCCATGCCGAGGAGGAGGAGGCCAAAAAGATTCAACTACGGCTGGCCAAGCGTCTCAGCGAGGCAGATTTTCAATTGGATGATGTTCAAACCTTAAAGGATGGCGACGACTCCGACGACGAGGAGGAGAAGAAAACCAGAAAGCAAGAGTCTGGCATTACGGTGACCAGCGATCTGACCGGTCTCTCGGCCCGCGAGCGTCTTCAGTTGCTGCAAAAGGACTCGCCCGAATTCCTGGGCCTCACCCAGGACTTTCAGCTTCATTTGCAAGAAGTCCAGGAGCTTATAACGCCCGTTCTCAACTATGTGCGCAATCATGGCGTGCCCCTGGTGCCAGCCCTGCAATTTGCCAGCACTTATCACACTGTCCTCACCACCTATTGCTCGAATGTGGGCTTTTATTTGCTATTAAAATCACGCCGAACAAGCGTCAAGCATCATCCGGTGGTCAAGCGTTTGGTGCAGCTAAAACAGCTGCGAGAACAGCTCACGCCACGCTACGAGGAGTATGTAAAGCCACAGTTAGAGGCTTTGCTAGAGAGAATACAGGATGGAGATGCCTTCACGGTTTTGGATGTGGCCCAGCGCAAGGCCAAGCTGCAGATATTGAACAAATATAGCAATGGCGAGGCGGCAACGGCAACAGCAGAGCTAAGCGAAGAGGAGGAAGATCAAAATGGAAAGGACCTAGAAGACGATGAAGACGAGGACGATGATGAGGACGAAGGCGGGGAGTATGAGGCTTCCAATCGACGCGGCATCACCTATCAAATAGCCAAGAACAAGGGCCTAACGCCGCATCGCAAGCGGGAGCTGCGGAATCCTCGTGTCAAGCATCGCGGCAAATATCGCAAGGCTCTCATCCGGCGCAAGGGTGCCGTTCGTACAGTTCGCAAGGAGACCAAGCGTTATGGCGGCGAAATGTCCGGCATTAAGGCCAGCGTCAGCAAAAGCGTCAAATTTCGCACGTAGTTAATTATTAAACAAAAATATAAATCAAGTTTTTTTTGAATTGAAAACACATTCGTTTAGTTTTTTTATGTTTTTAGTTTTTTAATGTTTTCCTGTCTTCTTCTTTTTTTACATTTTAAAACGTAAAATATTCAAGTTTTTGTTCCAACCAACAGTAAAAATGTAGGAAAAGATGATGGGGGAGGGGCGGGTCTTACAAACTGCTTGGCTTTTTGTACATTCAATTACGGTTTTGGTTCAGTTTTTGTTTTGTTTCTCCTTGTTTTAGTTTTCCTCTGTTTTTGTTTTCTTATTTTTTAATTATTCCTTCGACTTTTCTTCAATACTTTTCTCTGGTTTATCCCCAATACTCTCCATGGTCTTGTCTTCAGTGTCCCCTTGTTTTGTTTCCTTGAGGAAAAGCTTCCGGAAATCATCGTTCGATTTTTGTGTCGATTTTTCGGTTTCAGAACCTGCAGGTACAGTGGCTTTTTTACCATTGAAATCAGCTGATGTGGATGGTTGAGGATCATTATCCTGATTCTGGGCCAATTCAATGCGACGCTTCTTGGCCACCACAGCTTCCTGGCGAGCAACTGATGTAGGTATTAAGGAGGTAAGTACGCGTTTCCTGGGCGCCGATCCACCATCACCGCTGGCCGCTGGTTGTGTTTGCCCAGCCTTTGGCGGTGGATTTGAAATGGCAACCATAAGCTGAAAAGAAACAAGCAGAGAAGTTAGGGAAATTGTATAAGAAAAACAAAGAAATATCATTATATCGATAATGCATCGATTTATTGCACATAAATGCATTAATATATCGATTTTCGCTTTCAATTTCGATATATTATTAATATATTATCATATAATCGATAAAAAGCATCGATTTATTGCACATATATCGATTTTCGCTACCAATATTGATATATTATATAATCGATAAAAAGCATAGATAATGCATTGATTTATTGCACATATATCGATTTACGCTACCAATTCCGATACAATATTGATATATTATCATCAAATTATTATCAATAAATTCGATATGTGATATTTAAAAACTCGATATATCAATCAAAATCGTTCCATAATTTCTCGATTATAATCAATTAAACGATTTTTTCGATAAAATATTACTCTCATCTATTGAATTATTATTTATTAATATTATATCCATAAAACTCACTTTAATTCCGTGTAGCTCATAGCCATTGAGTTCAGTTACTGCCTTTTGAGCCTCCTCCGGTTTATCGTATTCAATATAAGCTATTCCTCGCATCTGTTTCCTGTTAAGAAACATAAAAAAGCTATAATCTCAAAGAGAAAGAGAGAGAGGGAGGGGGGAGAGAAGCTAAAACTCACTGCTTGCGGACTAAGCGCACATCCTTGACATGTCCAAAGGGATTGAAGAGCTTCTCTAGCTCCTCCTTAGTGCAGGCTGGATGCAGGTTCCTAACAAACACCTTGTTGGTCTCCAAATGGACTGCAAACGAATTAATTAACAATATTTCAACATATTTCAAATTAAATTAAAAGACAGACAACTCACGCGAATACTTCAAATGGGTTTCACGGACTTCGAAGGCAGCGGGTTTAGCTTGTGGTTTGGCCTCAGCTGCCTTCTTGGCCTGCTGCTGCTGCTGCTGCTGCTCTGTGTTGCCCGTCTTAAAGTCGTGGGCCTGGCGACGACGCTGCTGGCGGTTTAGGGGCGCCTTAGCCGCCTGAGTTTCAGATTTCAGCTGAGCCTCATGCTCAGGCTTGTCCTGACTTTGCTTTGGGCGCGGCAGTAAACGATTTTGGCGAGGAGCCGAATATACACGCCTCTCATAATCCGGCGGCAGTTCAATGCTTTGGCAAGCAGCAATGCTCTCGTAAGTGCCATAGCAACGTTCATAGCGACGGAAGTGTTCATGGACCAATTGTCCATCCAACAGAACTTCTTGAGAGAGAGCCTCGCGAAGTATTTCCCTCATGGCCTGGCCACCATTGTACTCGCTCTCCATTTGCGCATAACTTATCCAAAGCGTGCCGCGCTCACTGCTGCCGGGATAACCTAAAGAGTTAATTAAAAAGAAACAAGCAGAAAAGTTAGTTAAATTTATAAGAAAAACAAAGAAATATCATTATATCGATAATGCATCGATTTATTGCACATAAATGCATTAATATATCAATTTTCGCTACCAATTTCGATACATTATTGATATATTATCATATAATCGATAAAGCATCAATTTATTGCACAAATGCATTAATATATCGATTTTCGCTACCAATTTCGATACATAATAGATATATTGTCATATAATCGATAATGCATCGATTTATTGCACATAAATGCATTAATATATCGATATATCGCTACCAATTTCGATACATTATAGATATATTATCATATAATCGATAATGCATCGATTTATTGCATATAAATGCATAAATATATTGATTTTGGCTACCAATTTCGATACATTATAGATATATTATCATATAATCGATAAAGCATCGATTTATTGCACAAATGCATTAATATATCTATTTTCGCTACCAATTTCGATACATAATAGATATATTGTCATATAATCGATAATGCATCGATTTATTGCACATAAATGCATTAATATATCGATATATCGCTACCAATTTCGATACATTATAGATATATTATCATATAATCGATAATGCATCGATTTATTGCATATAAATGCATAAATATATTGATTTTGGCTACCAATTTCGATACATTATAGATATATTATCATATAATCGATAAAGCATCGATTTATTGCACAAATGCATTAATATATCTATTTTCGCTACCAATTTCGATACATAATAGATATATTGTCATATAATCGATAATGCATCGATTTATTGCACATAAATGCATTAATATATCGATTTTCGCTAACAATTTCGATACATTGTAGATATATTATCATATAATCGATAAAGCATCGATTTATTGCATATAAATGCATAAATATATTGATTTTGGCTACCAATTTCGATACATTATAGATATATTATCATATAATCGATAAAGCATCGATTTATTGCACAAATGCATTAATATATCTATTTTCGCTACCAATTTCGATACATAATAGATATATTGTCATATAATCGATAATGCATCGATTTATTGCACATAAATGCATTAATATATCGATATATCGCTACCAATTTCGATACATTATAGATATATTATCATATAATCGATAATGCATCGATTTATTGCATATAAATGCATAAATATATTGATTTTGGCTACCAATTTCGATACATTATAGATATATTATCATATAATCGATAAAGCATCGATTTATTGCACAAATGCATTAATATATCTATTTTCGCTACCAATTTCGATACATAATAGATATATTGTCATATAATCGATAATGCATCGATTTATTGCACATAAATGCATTAATATATCGATATATCGCTACCAATTTCGATACATTATAGATATATTATCATATAATCGATAATGCATCGATTTATTGCATATAAATGCATAAATATATTGATTTTGGCTACCAATTTCGATACATTATAGATATATTATCATATAATCGATAAAGCATCGATTTATTGCACAAATGCATTAATATATCTATTTTCGCTACCAATTTCGATACATAATAGATATATTGTCATATAATCGATAATGCATCGATTTATTGCACATAAATGCATTAATATATCGAT